>NBIV01000154.1:0-174222 GCA_003194525.1 Gracilariopsis chorda
TGGTGCTGATGTGACAGCCTCCTTTAAGGAGTTAAAAGCTTCCGATTGCTCGGGCGTAAATGTTCCCAGTTTTGGGGGGTTCCCCTTTCGCAAGAACGCGTTCAGGGGCGCTGCAGTATCCGAAAAGTTCGGGATAAACCGTCGATAGACGTTGACCAGCCCCAGAAAGGAGCGCAGTTCCGTTTGAGTACGGGGTTCTTTCGCCTCAACGAGGGATTTGACTCGAGCTTTCTCGATCGCTAACCGTCCAGGACGGATAATGTGACCCAGATACTTCACAGTATCTGTGAAAAACTCGCATTTCCTCAACTTGAGGGTAATTCCTGCATCGCGGAGTACGGTCAGCACGTCTCGGACGTGAGTGAGATGGTCGTCCAACGAGTTGGAGAAGATGATAATATCATCAAGGTAGACCAGACAACTCCGCCACTTAAAGCGGTTGAGTAGAATATCTACTGCACGCTGAAAGGTGGCGGGGGCGTTGGTTAGCCCAAATGTCATGCGCTTGAAGCGGTACGTTCCTGCATGGCAGGTGAATGCAGTTTTGTCGCGATCCTCCTGTCTGACAGGTACTTGCCAATATCCCCAATTGGCATCAAGGGCCGTGAACACGGTGGCGTCTCCAAGGGAGTCAATGCACTCGTCCATACGAGGGATGGGGTACGTGTCCCTAACAGTCACGGCATTGAGCCGGCGGTAGTCGACACAGAACCTCCAGGTTCCGTCGGCCTTTAAAGCCAGTACAACTGGGGATGCCCAGGGTGATTGAGCGGGCTCAATCACACCTGCGCGGAGCATCTTGTACACCTGGGACTGCTCCTCTTCCCGAGCTTTCGGACCTGCCCTGTAAGGGGGTTGTGCAACCGGTCGCGCACCGGGGAT
Source organism: Gracilariopsis chorda (assembly GCA_003194525.1). Lineage (NCBI taxonomy): Eukaryota > Rhodophyta > Florideophyceae > Gracilariales > Gracilariaceae > Gracilariopsis > Gracilariopsis chorda. The sequence continues at coordinate 883 of NBIV01000154.1, forward strand.
TAAATCGATCCGGTGTTCCGTTGCATTAATCTCGCCAAGCGAGCCATCCCACATTGTGGTGAATTCCCGTAACATAGTACGGAGTTTGTCGCGGTGCGACTCTGGCACGTGGCTGAAATCCAGCGCTTCAAGTGCTTTTTCCGGATCAATCCGGTCGTTGCTCGATAGAGCATTGTCCTGTGGAACAGGTGTGGTTCGCAATTCCGAGTTACTCGGTATGTTCGACGATGAAGTAGCGGTTTCCTCCCCCTCCTTAGACTTGACGTCTTCGGACGGCGGGGCGAACTCCTCAGAAGAGGTGGTAACTCCGAGAACATCGGCGGCTGTCATCTTCGTTGGCAGCATTCCCATAGGATGGGGGGTTACACTCCCAATTACTTGGTGTTTGACCAGATACTGGGGGTGTTTGCCAAGGTTGGCAACCAATATCCGGAAAGGGACATCCGGGGAAATGGAGACAATTCCATTAGCCAGCGCCAGCTGGGATTTCTCGTACAACGAGGCGAGGGGTTGTATAACCCAAAGACCGTGTTGACGGGAATTTACCTGCACCCAGACTTGGGACTCAGCCGGTATAGAAACCGAGGCAGCGACGCGGAGCTTGGTGGACTCACGGGACGCGGGCGGTGGTTCCTGCGCAGCAGGGAGCGGAACTTGTTTCCGAGAGGACCGCTTTAGCGGGCGGCGAACAATCGGAACCGACGATCCGTCGTCAAGTTCTACACGCCTGAGGCGGGGCCTGATTGCGTCGACAAATCTGTCGCAGTAATCACATCCTAGTATGACTGGTGCTGCCAATGAACGGCAAACGATGAAGTCCAACTTCACCACAGAGGTACCAAGTCTCACGACGAGGTCCACTGTGCCTACCGTTTGTAACGGATTGTTGTTCGCATCCGAAATGTCGGGGACCGCGTCAGAGCGGATACGAGACCGCACAAGCGGGGGTAACAATGATTCCACAACAAAGTTGGGGCCTGCACCTGTATCCAGGACGGTGAGAAACCTCACCATAAACTGGGGGTCAAGGCCAAGGTCGGCATAGACCTTATAATTGCGCTTGGCCAAGACCAAGACTCTACCAGGAATCCGGGGATTTTTACTCCGTATCCACGGGCGACGCAACACACCGAGGTGCGCAGAGTCCGCGTCAGCGGTGTCTTTCCTCGGGAGGACTTTCACCGGGGAGCGAGGCGAGGACGCCTCGGGCGCCAACAGCCTCGTTCTTGAGGACGCCTCTCCCAAAGGGGAGACTCCCTCAGTTAGTTTTCCGCCTTCGGCGGTGGGTTGGTTTCCTCGACAACGAGTGCTTCATCCCGTTGACGGGGGTTTCTATCCGCATAAGCGGGGGTTGCAACGGATGGTTGCGTGATCTCCCGAATCGGGGTGTATGAAGCTTGCCGCGCACGCGGGGTCTGTGGTAGGGCATGGGAAAAGTCCGTTTTAGCACGGAGGTAGGAAGCCGTCGGGACGGAACGTTTCTCCTCTGGAGTGAGGGCCTCATAATTTGCCACCACCTTGGCCATATCCTTCAGTGAACAAATACACTGAGGAGAGGTATGGCCATGGGCATAGCACAGGTGGCAAATGAGAGCCAGCACCGCGACACGCGGATTATTATTCCGAGTATCGGAGAAGCGAACCACAGGGCGGGTGTCAGTCCATCCAGGCCGTTGATAACGGGATTGACCGTTTGAAAACGGGAGTCGTTGGGGTTGAACCCGACTGTTACCACCGTATAGAACGGGATCTTCTGTTCCTGTATCATGGGTCATCTCCGTCGTTGACGGTAACTCACTGGTGGGTATCGACACACCATCCCCCTGCGCTAAATGCACGGTATCAAATCCCTGTCCAGGGTTCCCATCCGCGGTGAGCGGGAGAGAGGAAGCTTCGCTTTCCAGCAACAACGCCTTGGCGGATTTAGACCGATTGTTCGGAGTTCTTGCACGAAGTGCATCCCCTTCCGCTCGAGCGTGTTGGACCAGCTCGAGGTAGGTGATCCTTCGCTTGTCCTCCCGATAACGGGTAACTAAACTCCGGATTGCCGGGTCAAGACCATCAATGAACATGGTACTGCGTTCCCCAGCGGGGTATACGTTACCAAATCTGTGGAAAGCCTTGTTAAGGCGCACCGAGTAATCGGTCTCGGTCTCTCCAGCACGCTGGCGTGTATCTCGCAAAGCGAGGATAGCCTGCTGAATAGCGGTGTTGGTGGCGTAGGAGCGCAGAAGATACTGCACAGCCTCCGGCCAGCAAGTAACTCCTCCCTCGGAGGCGCGAGAAGATCCTCTGACAGAGGTGTACTGGTCCTCCGCCACTCCCCGTAAGAAATACGGTAAAGCCAAATAGGCTTGTCCCTCATTCATACCGAGGATATCGGCCTCCGCTACAAAGCGGGATAGGAAATCCAGTACTAGGACTGGGTCCTCTCCAGTAAAATACTGGTTGAGGAGCGAGAGCTGCATTCGCTTAATGCATTCTCGCACCTTTCCCGTACCACGGGGCGTACGTCCAAGTGACGAATCTTCGAGCCGGTAGTACCGGTATGATAAAAGCTTCCGGTAATCCGGGTTTGTCGGTTTCAATTCCTGGAGACCGGGGTGTCTTCTCCCCTTCTGGCGGGTTCGGACCACACCTTCAGTGGCCGATGACCGCTTCGAGCGGGAGGAGTAGCCTCGCTTCTCGTCCTCCGAGTCGGAGTCCGAGGAGCTCGAGCTAACCGAATGGTTTCGGGATGATTCCGACGATGTCGAAGAATCGGAGTCCGAATATTTCCGGTGGTGTTTCCGTCGATGACGGCGTTTCTTCTTCCCAGCAATCTGGTCGTTGTGCGATGCCTCGTTCACCGGATCATCCGGGGATGGTTTGTCCATGAGGACGAACTGCTCCAGCGTCTCCAGGCGGGCACCAATCCGATCAAATCGGGCTTCAACTCCTTCGATGAAGGTGGCGGGTTGTCCCAAACTTTCCAACACGAAGTTGACGTCAGACCGTAAAATACGGAGTTCCTCGGCGACCTCCTTTACGGGGGTTGCCGAGACCACCTCTTGGAGGGATTTTAGTTCCCCTACAAGGGTGTCATGGGCGGTCCACAGAGCGCGGACCTGGGATTCCAGGGAAGTCCCCTGGGGGATGTTATCGCCCGTTCCACGGGGGCTTGAAGCCGCGACAGCGGGAGCAGGCCGGGATGCCTGCGGCACTGCGGCAACAGCCGGAGTCGATGCTGCATTCCCCTGCGGGGGTGATAACGAGGGCAAAAGGAGGTTCCGGGGTTCCCGGTCGGGGGTATCATTCCGCGATGAAGCGGCGCCAGCACGGCTGGAACTTGTCCGTAAAGGGATACGGGGTACGAACCGAACTTCGGATGTGTCCGCGTTGTCGCGGGAGCGACTACGCGTAACCACTGGCTCCGCGTCGGAGGGATTTCTCGACATGAGAAAATACCGTTACGACGGGAAACGATCACGGAACTTCCCGTAAATTAAAACAAACCTCGTAAGAGGGAAAACAAAAACCGATTCTAGGTCGGGAGACCACTTTGTGGTGCAATGCCCCAAAGGGGAAAAACACCGAAAGACGTCCGGGATCTTCCTCTCACGAGGTGAACCCAGTTGGGTAGAGCCCTCCCAGAGGTGTCACAGCGAAGCCGGTTTGTAAGACCAGGGACACCTGTCGCGACTCGCGCAGGGAGGTGAAGGCGAAGAATCGGTATCCGCGTGAGCGGGGTGTGATCCTCAGTAGAGGTATGTTTCCACGTAAGTGGGGGTGTGTGAGCGGATGCGCACACGAGGGCCGCGGATAGCGGGAGGTGCTACCCTAAAAGGGGAAAGAGGAAGGACGAAGTGGGTCGTGAGAGCGACGAGCAGATACGGCAATGCCGGTGGACAGGACTCCCTATACAGGGCGAAACAACAATATGATTGGAACAATTATACTCCCAGTGATGGGTTTCTTTAGATGTGCAAGGGGTTAGATGTCCCGTGGTTTACGGCTTTTCCCTCCAAGGAGGAGTAGAGTACGCGCGCAAGCGGTAACAACTAGAGCCAATTCCCCAGGTTGGGGTCCTTTTTTGGGGAAGGTTTACTGGTGCGACGGCAGTGCGCCGTCGCACTAAGTACTAGCTTCCCAGAAATGGGTGTGAAAATAATAAGTAATATTAGCTAAAATACTCCACATTTCGTGGCAACATCCACTACTGTGGCCAACCGCCAATTGACCCAAAACCGTGTCCCACGTGTCCATATCCACCATAGTGGGGCGTAGTTCATATACACACTACACAACCGATAATATCGGAAAAGCGTTCAAGTACCCAGAATCCCTCCCTGAGGGCGTTGCACTTCAACTGCAATTCCGTCAATCGAAAACGGACTACCGTCTCTATATATATCGATCAAGCAGTGGGATACTGATTCTCGTCATCCTCGTGGACGACATACTGATGTTGCCTGACTCGAGGTCTCCTCTGGACGACTTTAAAGCCGAAATGAAGAGACGTTTTAAAGTGAAACTATTGGGAGAAGCCAAATCATTCGTCGGACTTCATCTCAGTCGAGACAGACATGGCATCAAGTTTAGTCAGGAAACGTATGTGGATAAGCTGCTACGAGAATATAACCTCGGAAACGCAAAACCTGTGCAAACACCGTTGCCCCATGGCTACTCTATCATGGGTACAAACAAACAGGAACGGAAGCTGCCTCCTCCACTCCACCGAAAATATCGAAACCTGGTAGGACAACTGATGTATGTAGCCGTCGCGTTCAGACCAAACGTCATGTTGCAGCTTCAATGCTGGCGAGACAGGTTCATAAACCTTGTTTAAGGCAATTAGCTTTGGAAAAGCGAGTGCTTAGATATTTAAAGGAAACAAAGAAACTTTGTATGCGCTTTCCCGCAACCAGTTTATCAACTTTGGAAGGTTTTTGCGATGCGGACTGGGCAGGATGCCGAGAGAGAAGGAAGTCAACGACGGGAGTACTGATTAAAGTCAACGACGCTCCAATCCTATGGACTAGCAAGAAACAGACAATCGTGGCTTTGTTTTCGGGAGAAGCTGAATACTTTGCTTTATCGTATTGCGCTAGGTTAATGAATTGGATCCGAAGACTATTTTGGGAGCTTCACCATTGCCAAGTTCTGCAAGAAGAGCCAATTGGAATGTATCCTGTCTGTATCTATACAGAAAGTTCTACAGAAAACTCTATTGCAAAAACTTCGAAAACGTCTGAGAGAAACAAACACATTTCTCTGAAATAACATCATGTCAAAGACCTAGTGAAGTCTGAAATGCTGCAAATAGTTGAGATCAGAACTGATTCCCAATCGCCTGACATAATGACAAAAGCTGCTAACCGAGAAAGCTTATTAAAACTTTCTGTTTTGTGCGAACTACAATAACTGTTGAACATTTATTGACCAATTTTTTTTGGTTTCTATGCGTTTTATCCAGATTATCTGTTCTTGAAAACACTATTTGGGACTTTGATAAGTATTAGATTGCTCTACCTTTTCCTAACTATGCAGCTTTTCATCCTATATGGTTTTTGCTGATATTTAGGTTTTTAACGGTGGCATTAACGATGCGCAAATAACTTGAAAAGTTGCTTGCGAGGGGCAGTGTGAGAAAACGCAATTGTACGTTTGCACTATCGGCTGTTGTAATCCAGTGTCAGTTGCATTTGTAATCTTGTCCAACTCTCTTGATTACAAATGCAGACCTCTCCTAATTACGTACATTTTAATTAGAATTGTAGGACACCCCTTCACCCTTCACACCCTCCACCGTAGAATTTCTATCTCGCAGTTTGTGCAGCATACTCCATGCATTGTTGCTTGAGTTGCAGTAGTAATATGAATAGCAAACGCTGGGCAAGAACATGACGCATCAGGATACTGCTTTCCATAAAGACAGACACCACGCCGTTATGCATCGGAGTCTCGTGAGGTATCAATCATGGGCTTTGCCACAGACGAAGAATACGCCTGGTCTCATACCCAATCCTCGATCTTCTTCACTTTCATGCTCCTCGTTTCATCGGCTCAGAGGAAATGGGAGTAGTTCTCGATGCTTCAGCGAAGAACATCTACCGTTGATCTTCACTGTATAAAGAAAGATAATGAGAAGTCAACAGTAATCGATAAGCTTCAAATGGGTTGGAGAGGCCGAATACGGATAGTCACGGACTCTCAAAGTGTGATAGGGAATATACATGACTCTGGTCGCCATCAATGCTATACAATGCAAAAAATTGCACGGAGTGTGATTAAGATCAGTGAGAGCTGCATTGTAGATATATTGTGGGTACCAAGTCACTGCGGCCTCTACCAAAATGAACTCGTCGATGCACTTGCGAGAAAAGGTTTGGATTCACCGATAGAAAACCAAGGTGAAGTACCTGTCGATTATGCGGACGTGAAGAGGCGGCTTTCGAGCAGGAGAAGAGGTGAATCGATTCTAAAGAGTGTCCCACAAAAGCTGCAGAAGACCATTTCCCAAAGAGAAGCAGAGGTGGCATTGGCGTAACTGACAGTTGGTCACACGCCTTGTTTGCATCCTTTGGGTTCTTACCTATTGAAAAGACGACTCGTGTGCCAATGTAGACCGGGAGTGCTAAATGATGTAGAGCAATTTGTTCTGCGATGTCCTCTACGAAACTCTTCGAGAAGGTCATGTTTGCCGAATATGCGTGATTGACAAGGACTCCGTGTTCACGAGATCATCAAGAAATGGCCTGAAAGAATGCTGGTTTACCTCGTGAGAGAGCGCTACTTGCATATGAAGCGCTCTGCCCTAAGTAGGAACTAAACTAGCGTACCCATAAAAGAGAGAGAGAGAGAAGTCAACATTGATATTCTTCGCAAGCTGCACCCTTCTCGCTCGATTCCATTCTCAATATCCCAAGCTCAATACTTCAACGATAGCTGTCCTGTAAGATGGCTTATAAAGCGTTCATAGCAGTTCGTTGCTAGTTCACTAGCTTCTGCTTCACGAACTCACATGATAAACTCGTCCTAATCTGGAACCATTCTCAGCTGTGTTGCAACTCACGCGTCTACGTTCTCTCTCACAGCAAAGCAACGATGGGAACAATAGCTCCACCTTCTCGACAGGCCTTGCCTTCATTCGATGAGCTCTCTTTTTGCCATCCATTGATGTTAGCGCACTTTCGGCTTTTTTTTTTCTCTCTCTCTCTCTTACAGACAAACGTACTAATGACCTTTTGAGCTTTGCAATATCTGTACGTTGCAACAGCTCCTCTCTCAATGCGTACTGCAGAACAGGATGTGTTCTACTTTGTACTGGAGTAAAATCAGAACACACGGTTCCTTTTCCTCGGTATGCAGATCTGGTTGAAGATATGTTTGTATGAGGACAGTATCCAGCTTGTTTGGCAACCTAGGTAGTAGGCTATTACTACACGCGCCCTTGCTGATTGTTTACCTCGGTGTCAATGCCAAAAACGAGTTGGTATGTCTATTACGTGCGTCGGGCTTGCTGGCTTTCTCGGAACAAATGATAGTGGGAATTGATTCCTGCGTCTATACATCACACGTGAATGAAACATGAGAATGGAAGATCAAGTGTTGCTAGCCGCAGTGGGTTGTCGTCAAGGTTGTGGAAGCGGGCCGCGTAGCTAACATTCATATTTCCGAAAGCGCGACATCCCACACGCGAATCATCCAATGCAGGCAGGGATTCCTCTCCATTATAGTAGCCAAGATTGAAGGGATTTGGACCTTATAGTCCAACGTCTGCGACGCATCTGGCGTGCTCGTCCTAGGAATTGGCAATGACGCTCTAATCATCGGGCTCTTTCAGCACTGCAAGGTGAAATAGGCCCGGCGGAGAGTAGTGGGTGGCAATGATGTTGAGTAGCAGGAGATCTGAGTAGATATTCAAGGGCTATCCTATTAAGATTCTCTTTGCACTGCTCAGTTCGTCACTCTTGTTCTCTTCGTCGTTATTGGCTTCCTCTCAGTAGCAAATTGCTGAATTCAAGCCAGTACCTTGAGAATCTGAATTGGTTGAGCGTTTCAGTCTTCGCCGCCTTCTGGTTTTGGTTGTAAAAGTACTGCTTGAGTGCCACGTCTTGTTCATTAGTAGAATATTCGTCGCATCCTTAGGAACGCAAGAATTCCACGGAAGAACATGATTGAAGTCAGAAATGAGATTCCACTCACGATCCAAAATGCCGCTGGGTCCTCTTCAATGCCACTCAGCAAATTCATTCCAAACACTCCCGCCACCAAACCCCCTACACCAACGCTTACTGCCCCAAGGTTTAGAAAAATGTCCAGCCTAAGAACCCGATTACGCATCGCATCCAGTCTGATCTGTGTAGCATTTTCTGTCGCCTTGACGGCTTGCAAGGCAGATGTGACCTCGCTGTGTACTGTGTCGATCTGCTTCATGTAATTCTCTAACATCATCTCCACTTCATCATGCTGGTCTATTCGTCTTCTTATACCAGTTTCTTTGAAGGTCGAAATATACATCAGGCTCATATCCTCCTAAAGAGTATTAGTCAGTAACCAATGTAGCAGATATCGGCAGTATTCGCAAGAAAGGGGAAGGAATTACACTTACGTCTGATACCAGTACTTCGTTCAGTGCGGCACGGGTTTGCGCAACCTTTGCACCAAATTCGTTAAGCGCATTCTCAAGAGGAAGCAAGCGATCCATGCAGTTTTGCACTGTGTCCCCACCAAAGTCTTGAGTGGTTGATAGCGTGTCTAGCACCAGGTCTAAGCTTGGAATAAGAGTTCCAATCCGGGCATTAAAAGTTGATACAACCTCTACGAGAACGGCTTCTATAGCCCGAAACTCAAACGGCATCGGGTGTGATGGTGCATCAAGTCTCCGTTGAAGCTTCGGAAGAAAATACTCTACAGCAGGGTTGGTGGGGTCGAATGCCAAGACGCGGTCAGCTAAGACTATTACACGAACATGCGCGAGATGAATAATAATACCACTTTGGCGAGGCAGTATTGCCGCTGCCTGCGAACGAAAACTGGGATCGACGGCTCGAAGGTCGCGCACCATCAGACCGATTTCTTGCGCTGCGTCTGCTTTCTGAATAAACGTTCCTTTAGGGGGTTTCTTCGAACACAATTCAACTGCAGCCAATGGGACTGAGGCCGGAGCCTCTAATCGCGTCGATGAAAAACAGCGGCGTTGTGGACACTCATGAGAAAATCGTCTAAGTGCGGTACCCCTCCATGTCGTTTGCACTGCGCGAAGACACGCCCTCAACATTGAGGTGCGTGTGGGATCGGCAACTTTGTTGGTCGTTAAAGACACTGCGGTGGCAGAAAAGGAGTACCGTACTTTATCGATCTTCTAACCCTTATAAAAGGGTTCTAGGTTGGCTTGGTAGAAGCCGCGGATAAACAATTAGGGGATATAGGGCGGAGAGTTTGTAGTCCCATATCGTCGAAAAGGATCATCACGCCGCTATCATGACTATCGTAGCCTTTTCCTGAACTGCTACTGGGATAGGGGCTGAGGTGGACGGATACAGTACAGATATAGCGAAATACTGTACAAAGACTAATTTAGTAGAACAATTTGCAAGGCTAAACCTGTCGAACATCTCAAGGAACCTGGCTCGTGGGAGCTTCCAAACTGAGTTGGAACTTTTTTCAACCTTCAAGCTGAAGCTGCAGCAGGAAAGGAATTGTCGTTCAGGACTATGCTTGCCGGAGATTGAAAAAGCTTTTAGCCACCCAAACAATAACCGGGCGCTAGGGATACGTTCCAAGCCACTGACGCTAGTCTTTTGTCTTCATATGCTGTCCATTGTTTCTGAGATCTATACAATTGAGTGCAAAAGAACGTACGTCATAAACTACTATGTAGCCATCATCGATGGGTTTGATAAGAAGAATACTGGAAGGGCAAGGAAAAGGAGCTGGACGTAGACTGTCACCCGGTACCCAATCCTCTCCTCGTGCAGGCCAGGCATTCACAACAGCTCTTTCTGCACCGCTCTGCCCAATCGAGCGAATTAGATCCCTTAGCCATGGCGGCTTCATATTATGGTCATTCCGAACACTAACAAAAATATCCGTTGGTGGTGGAGGCTTCATCATTGGATCGTACCGCTTGAATTTGGTGTTGAACGCATGAACTTCTTCACCCACAATCCCATGTGCTTGAACAAGATCTCTAGAGTTGGAATCCAAACAGAAAAGTGTGAGGTTCTTCTGCGATGATTCTAACCCGAATCGGTTCGATAATTGTTTTAAAATACGCGTATGCTTGTGGCAGGGGTAAACGACAAACGATGCCATTCTTGCGTCGTGCAGTATATCGAACAAGACTTCAACGACTCGATGGTTCGGTGTGTCTGAGTTTATACTGAAACCGACCATTCTGGATTCTTCCGATTTCTGCAATTCTGGCAGGCTTAGAGAAGGACTTTTGAATTCTTCAGCCGTGAGTGAATAAGCAGCTTGAGTACGTGCGCTGAGGCGTAAAATAAGACTCATGGAAAGCAGAGCAAGGGCCAGAAGAAATAAACAGATGCTTATGTAGTTGGTTTTAGAATGCGTTCTTCGGGAATCAGATGAATACGAATGGCTGTACGAAAGAGGTAGAGAGGAAAGTGAAGTACTGTGTGTACATGCTGAACTTAGTAGAGAAGACGAAAGCGAAGAGCTTCGGGATACAGACGGTTGGGACTTAAAAAGTCTGAGCATTGCATGGAATGGAAAACCACTTGGAAGTTTACCGCAGTAGATGACGCACCAGAGGGTTTGGAGCAGTTAGTTGCACTATTCGCACACTTATTCCGACTGCAATAGCATCGAGTATTGCATGTGCGGGGCTCGGGGCATACAATCAGTTGTTCTGTAGACAATGGGTCTCCCAAGAACATGTATGTTGTAGCTTGTAGAAAATGCATGATAGACGAAAGCCTCGAAAGCGGATCAAGAACCTTTTGAAAAGTAGCAGAATCGAAGATGCTGACATGGCACAGCAGAACGGCCTTCAAGATGAACATCAGTATGTCATAGGAGGGAATTTCTCAACATACCACGGCGCTATTGCTGATAAATCTGCACCGTGTATCGCGCATTGGTTTAGCAAGATCAGAAGAACAGACTGTCGGCTAGAACCTCTTATACGAGTCGTGCGGATGCTCCCGTTCGAATGGCATATCAAGGTATCGCTTTGTTCTGAAGTTACAGCAAAAATATTACGCAGATGGTACAGGCTGATTTACGAAGAGAAGTATGCAGTGCTGCGAATTAGCAAGTCAATATTCATCTTGCATCAGCGAGGGCTGTCGAAGGTTTTCTTGCACGACACAGTTCGACATTCGTACTCAACTATGGCCAACGGCCGTCTAGTCAGTCATTGAGGTATAAAGCGGAGGTTCCGACATTCGTATTCTGTGGCGATTGTAGAATGAATCTATCTTATTCTGAATGCAGTCGATAGTATCAAGATTCTCGTAGTTGGACGCTAGGGGCGTCGAGTACTTCATGGACAGTAGCTGGATCTTCCGGTGTTCCGAAGTCATAATGGAAAGATCAGTATTCATCTATTTTCTCGACGTTGTCCCCTTACTCGCTAGAGTGAAGAGCGAGAGGGGACGGGTCGGTTCTCCTTAAGCAACTCTTCTACAGTCTTCATACCTTGAAACAGGACTAGCAAAGCGGCAGCATTTGGCGGGAAGAAACTGTTTGGGGAGTGGGCTACTAGTAGCGTTGTACGAAGGAACACAGCGTAAACCAAAGCTGCAGAATATGTGTCAAAACATGAAAAACACAAAAAAAAGAAAACCTTGCACTAAAGGTCGACTAGGAAAACAAAACCTCCTGCTTCGTGATGCGCCACTTTTGAACGTGGCTTCGGCAGCACTTCTTCGTTTCGTTTTGGAAGGCCTCGATGACTCTTGTTTGGTAGAAGGGTGCTGCTATCTCGCTTTTTCTTTCTAAACATAGACACAGCAGGACATATCAGCACGAGAGAAGATAATGCCGTTAGTTTCGTGACCATCACCCACCCCTATTCGCAGCAGGAGGTAGCGAAACTTACAAACTCACTGTGGCCTTCTTAGCTCCGAGTCTTCCGCTTCATACAAAAATGCCACGAAAGTCTACGAAGAAACGCGGAAAGTCCGCTGAGCAGAATGCTTTCGAGTTCACAGGAGAGGAAGCTGTTCAAGCAGATAAGGAAGCCAGGGCAAGGCCCACATTTAAGAGACAGAAGATATCTATTCTTTCAACCCTTCCAGACGCCACACAGCGCCTAGCTGCTCTTGCGAAAAAGCCCTTCTTCTGCACCCGCACAGATGAACAGGATGATGGGCAAAAGACAACCCTGGAAAGCAAACGTGAATCGAAACCGCGGCTTGAGCGACGCTCTGTATCCTATCATGGGCCTAAGATCCAAAAGAATTACGCCAGCCTCGATACGCAGAAATTCATGAACCGCAAGACAAGGCAATCGGTGAATCGTAGAGCGTCCACCGAGTCAGTCGTTACACCCCCCATCAAGAGAGAAGTCACCCCAGATCCACCTACGATGCCAGGTGGTACACAGGAAAGTAGCGAGGCCTCCAGTGCTCCGAGACGTTCTGGGCGTAAGAGATTTAGAACGACAAAAGCATACCTGGCTTACGAAGATGCCCGAAGGCACATAGGAGGTAAAAAGCGGGTTCGTACCACAGAACAAGAGGGCGTTCGCAACAACAGAACACTGTCCAAACGGGAAAACACTCCGAAAAGCGCAGGAGTTGAAAGAGTTTCCAAAGGGAAAGAAGCCCTTGCTTCACAAAGCTCCAAAATGATTGAGCCCATGCCCATGGAACCGGTGAACGATAAGCCGAAAACAGGTGGCGGAGGAGAAGATGGGGACATTGAAATTCCCCGGACCAAGCCCTCAGAACATACAGCAGGAACAAACAGTGAGGAATCTGGGAAAGGCACAAGGGTACAAACACAAAACAATTTTGCTTCGGTTGCTAGAAAAAGAGACGGTCGGGAGACTTCCGCAGCTGTCAAAACCGAGCATTCTGCAAATGTATTCACTGATGCCCACCAGCGACCTTCTTCAGTTCATGGAACGGCACAAGATCCAGAGCATGTCGGACATAAAAAGAGCAATATGGCATTGAAAAAGGCTATTGGGACAGACAAAGATCAACAGCAAGGTTCGACTACCCGGGGTGTAGAAGTACACGGGACTGCTGTTATCAAACAAGTCTCTCCAACTTGCCTGGGTCCTGGATCAGATCTGCCGCTGTCTGGCGCATGTACCGATAACCAAGAACAAATTCAGAGATCGCAGGCTTTCGTAGATATAGAGGATCAGGAATCAGAGCCTGGCAAACATGCAAAGAGCAACAGCGGGGGCGATAGCGAGGCAGACACAAAGCTTGACCAATTACGAGGAAAATCGGACCCTCATGCAGAGCATCAAAACATTTCAGATGACAGCTTGATAGAGTCTCCCGTCACTCCCGTTAACAGCAGGAAGGATCCCGCTGAAGTTGCCAAGGCTCATGTGCAAACGCTGAATATCCATGCAGAAAACTCAGGCACAAAAGACGAGAAATCAGTAAGCGCAGTGGCTCTTGTGAATCGGAGGCTGTCCTTGGATGCAGGTGAAATGGAATCGCAAGATCGTAAAGCAGAAAACAGAGAAGGAGAAACAAGTCAATCTCGGAAAGAGAATGCTCAGAGGCCCGGATCTGAGTGCATGTCATCTCCGAAGATGGTCAAGCGAGATCGAGAGACGAGACTCTCAACATCAGAGATTTGCAAACTAAGTAGCACCAAAGATGGCGAAGTGCGTCACAACTCTCCATGTGAAGAGAAGATAGGAGGGTTTGACCCGGACGTTAGTGTATCTGTCGATGAACCGCAAGATTCAAAGGGAATGGAACCAGACACGTTAGGAAGCGATCTCTCAGAAAATAAGGGGTATCCTTCGTTAAAGATGATGAACTCCAAGACTGCTACGAGAAGTAAAGGACCTGGTGAGAAGTCAAAATCAACACTGTCTTTGTCGCGTCAGCTGGGAACCGACAAGTCGATTTCTGAATCTGATAGGCGTCGGACTCAAGTGAACACAGTGGTGCCAGAAATCGTAACCGAGGTGCTAAACAACTGTACCAGCGCTGCTAAGAAAGACGCTACATCAAAGAATACGGAAATTCTTGCAAGAGGACAGGAAAAGGATTCGCCGCTTTGTTCTGTCTGGGATTCGTATGTACTGGCAGATCCTAGTGTTAATGCTCTTCAGCAAAACACTGAAAGGCAGGATCCTTCTCAAGAAACGGTGAATCCAACAACACGAGAAGAAACTTGCATCGAGCCAACTGGCCCAAGTAGTTTAAATTCTGGAGGAAAACAGCAAATCACTGAGCGTGCGAATGTACCGTTCAAAACGGTTCCGGATGAAACAATGAAAGCCTCTCAGAAGCCACAGGCGGCCGTGCAGCATGTTGAGAAGACGAAGCAAACGTTCTCTAAGCGTGTTCGCTTCTTAGAGCCTGACGCTTCAACACTCTCGAGGGATAGCAGGAGGGATTTGAGTGGAATCCTCAAGATGAAGTTACGTAAAGCCCGGCGGAGGCAGGTATCCTTCATAGATGGACCTGACGTTTCTGTGATGACCGGTCATGCAACAGAACCCAATGGAAAAGAAGAACGTATGCTCCTAGACGAGCTACAGTATCTGCTTGATGGCATCTTCAAACCCAGCGGCAATTCCGGAAAGAAGTCACCCCAACTTGAGAGTCAGTTGATAGCGAAAACCCTGGTTTCGTTGATTTCTCTCTTGAAGAGGAAACCTCACCAAAAGATGTCCAAAGAAGGTGGTGAGCATGAGAGTGCAATGATTCAAATTCTCCTCAAACAACCATCTTTATTTAAGACGATCGTTGGCAAGCTATGCAGCGTCTTCGGCAAATCGAGAAGTGTTGATGCTGTGTTAGCCGTTGTATTCGTACTAATATTTAGAGAGACTCCAAAGCTTCGTCTCATAGAAGCGCCAGAGCTGGACATTCTACTGAATGCTTTCTTTCGGAGCAGCGCGGCTGCCTTGAAAGACGATGATGTTGGCAACACAAGCAAATCACAATCGAAGGAAGGTGCCGCTCCAGATGTGAAACGACGGCGGGGTCGTCTAGCAAAACGGTTTGAAGAAACAAACACTGACGATTCGTTTTTGTCTACTTTGAATAAAGTGGTTTCAGAGGCAAGTATCATAGAAGACGACTTCAATGGATTCAAAGGTGAAACAGTTGGCGCAGCGCACTTGATTGGCATTGCTATATCTCTAATTTTGTGTTTCGATAGCAAACTCCGATTATGGATGCGAGAAAATCGACGGTTAGACAGAATTGTAGCGGTATTGTACAGCTGCGAGAAGGTGATGCTCCAAAAGACCAGCCCAGCTTCGGAACAAAGACGATTGCAGTTTACGAACAAAGAAGTATCTACACCGTGGATCGTCTTAGGCGCGTCGCTAAGAGTCCTGGAATTTACTGTACTGGACGAAGTATGTCAAAGTCGGACAGCACGAGAAAGCAGGCTTTGCGCCATAGTCGTCGATGTCATTCGGGGTGTGCATCAGGTAAACGAAGGTCCTTTTGGTGGTGAGTGGATCCTGTCAGCGGCATTACGTGTTGCCATTAACTTATGCCACGGATTCGGAGAAGCTTCTCGTCAATTCGTTCAGAAAGGCGGGCATAAGCTAGCGCTCATGTGGGTCGTCAAAGAATGCAACGCGGCTGGTTTGCTTACATCTGGGGTGGAAGGGCTGAAAGAGAACGATTGTGAACAGAGTTTTGATGTTCGAGTTCTCTGCTTGGCACTTCTTGCTACGATTGTGGACCAAGAAGAACACATATGTAACGTTTTTCATACAATGAACGTCCCTGGGCTTAAGAAGAGGAAAGCAGGTGGGTTAGAAATCGTATTAGAGATTCTACAAGCAGCAGAAGCGGTTGTTGAGAGATCAGAAGAGGAATTTGTGACGAACCACAATCTTTCAGAGCTTAAACCAAGAAGAGGGGATATCCAAACAGATGAGCACTGCGAAAAATCAGAACTCGTAATGGAAACGAAGATCACTATAGGCTACGCATCGCTTTTGCTTGGGGCACTTGTTAGAGACAATGTACAGAATCGCAAAATTGCAGAAGACTTAATACCTTCACACAATCTGGTCGGTGTGGCAGCTGTTCTAACTGAGTTTTTAGAATTCCATCACGAGGTCGGCATCATCTCAGGAAGCATGGATCGGATGTACGCGCGAATTATTAGCAGTCTTGTGAAGCCTTTCCAAGCCGCAGAATCTGGGCGTTTAGCAGGGGATGTGCAGAGACTGAGTGTTGCAGACGAAGGTAATACGACTCCCGACGAGAAGCAGAGATTCGATCGTGAAGCCCAAATGATCTCTTAGAACGTGTGTTCTTGAAAACTAGTATAGGTAACTAGGATAGAGAAGCCTCAGTGATGGACGGGGCTACGTCATGTACGTTTAAACCGCCATGTACAGACTTTACTTTTGCGACTTAAATGGAATTTACGTAGTCCTACGCTTGACTGGTTGTTCAACACGCAACGAACAGCAATCCATAACATCTTTATAGTTTTGTACTTCCTCCCTAACCTCATTCCTGGTCTCACGAAGCAGTGCGAATACCCGCCAACGGCTTCAGTGAGGTGGTTTGGAGTCAACCCATTTTCGGTGAGTCCGTGAACAACAGAAGATGTGGTTGCTTAGAGACAGAGACGGTACTAAGTCAGAAAAGAATTTGAACTAAGAGTGAACATAAGTGAGGCTGCACTTGCCACAGTATACGCGATCGTGATGTTGAGCCATGAAGACGCCAGCACCACAAGTGTCCGCAGGACATTCCCTCCTCAGTCGCTCAATCTTTCCGTCGCTACTAATCTTGTAGTAATTGAGGACGGCCAGCTTGACGGTCTTGTGCTTGTGCTTGATCTTCTTCGGCTTGGTGTAGGTCTTCTTCTTGCGCTTCTTTCCACCACCACGCAGCCTAGCCAAGGCAAAAACGTTGGCGCCATCAGCAATACCAAATTCTTCCAAAGACTGCTCCTGCAGCGGGAGATCGCGGCTTGCGTGGGTAAGACGCAGATCTGCGACGGGAAGGTTTTCGAGTCGAGAGGCGGCAGAAAAGAGCTCAGCCGTCGTCTCTACGGAGGATAACACCGCTGTGCTACCGGAAATGGTCTTGAGGAAGACCTGCTTGGGAGCCATGGCGAATGGGAACGCGGTGAACAGATATTTGATCGGAGGATAGAAGAGTAGACGGCCTCGTGAATGCCGAGCGACAGTCAGTCCTAGACGGTCTACGAACACTGCGTACTCCGCAACAACGCCAGTGGACGTTGAGCGCCCGAAGATCCTTGTCGTATCGACGGCGTCCGCGGCGCTCACAAAGAAACGTGGTCGAGTGTACAACGCGTACTTTTCGAAATAATTCTAAAAGTTTTTGAGTAAGTGATGGATCCGACGCCGTCGATGCCCATTCTGGGCGGCTATTTAAGCAGCGTCCATCCCTCGTTTCTCCTGCCCCACTCCCCTCCTCCCCAGAGCGCGTTCCCCTGTCATGAAACTCTCTTTTCGCTTTTTACTAAAGGAGACTGGGCTTGGGAACATCGTGGGAAACCGCGGGCGTTCGCCACACCAATTTTTTCCGTCGCTCTGCGACATCCCCCTATCGCAATGTTCTGACTTTTCTTCCACGTGACTTTCGGCAGAAGACAGGCACCTCATCCCCGTCCCCCAGACTCGTCTAACGTCGGCCGTGAGCTCTGGGCTTCCTCACCCGATTCGTGGGCCTTAGGTTTCGCATTTTGTGCGGGTAGATCAAGAGCAGCAGTTTTCCGTGGACCATACTTCCTGTTTACTAACTAAACTTGTATCCAATGCTCGCGAACGAATGATCAGCATTCTCTTGCCCGAACATGGCGACCACTGAATGCGGAGAGTAAAGAGGTGCGACTAAAAGCAGTTCGACTCCTACACAAGTCGATCAAACCATTAAGCCGTCGTTCGAGTCAAACGGACATACGTCTTTCACTGGCCATTTTACTGCTGACTACTTTAGACATCATGTACCTAGTCGATCTCAGTAGATGTAAACCCTTTTTCCCTATACTTCGTAAGAAGGTTTAGACCCACCCGAGTTCAAAGGGCTGCTCATTAACTCCACGAAAATAGTAGTCTCGCGCACTGCGGTTCCGAGAACTCACCGTCACGCGAAGTCGGAAACATATCGCCTAAACTACAATGATTAGAACCGGACCTACTGTACCTTCGGGACGTGCAGGTATGTGTACTAGTCGATGACTCTGTCTTGTATCTACACTAAGTTAGAAGGGAGCAGGGCGTAACGGGTATCGCACCTTGGCGTAACTTCTCTCCTTGTCAGCCAGATATGTCCATCCGAGTTGCCTGAACAGTGTCTCTCGGAAACCAAGAACTGCCTGCGCCTCTATCTTTCTTGATGAGCCGCTCCCGTAGTAATTATCCAATACACGCAGCGCGAACCCAGGTCGCCCTCGTCGAACTTCCCTTCTGGCCCCTAAGAATGCGAGGTCTTCACTTGTTATTGATCCATCGCACATATCGCTTCGTGAAGAGGAGCCGGGCATTGTACTCTTTCCGTCCAAAGTAACCCATCGCGCAAGCTCCTTGAATGCTTGTTCGAGTGTATCATCTTCGCTATCTGACCTATCGCTTTCCGTACCCTCGTGATGTTCTCCATTAACACCCGCCGTTTGGTCAGAGGTCGGTGGCATTCCTTCCAAAACGGTTGGGTGACATGCAGCGGTGCGCAGGCACAGCGCTCGAACCTTTCGGAACGCTGCTTCTATGAGCTGAGCACGCTTCACCTCGAACAGCTTTCGTCTACTCACATCCTCTGAGTTTTCTGTGTCGATCAACATCCCAAAGTGAGTGGCGACTGAAAATGGGTCCAGATTGGAGCTGACGGCATCTGTTATTTCTACAATACGAGTTACTTTTTCACGGAAAGTGCTTGTCACTCCTTCTGTTCGATGCATTTTCGCTGCTTCCACGTCATGTCGTTCAAGATTGGCCATGATGAACTCCACATCTTCACTACATTTCTCCGGCAGAGAGTGGAAGATGGCATCAAAACAATCAAACTTACCATCCTTTAACAACGACCGCAGTCTCTTCAACCTCAGTTTCCGTGCCGCATCATCAAACCATTTGTCGGGATCATCATTTGATCTACTCGGGTTAGATTCTGTGCCATCCGCTTGTGTCACAGCATCGTCATCGCTCTTGTTCACACTATCAGCAGCCGATTTGGACTTCGACTTTTCCCTGGAAGATACGCTGTCGTTCTTTGAAGAGGAGGAAATCGAGGGACCTATGAAGTACGAAACTGGGTATGATGGGGTATAGTTTCCGCGTCTCGAACCACTACTTGACGCAGAGAGTACCTTGTCAACCCACATACTTCCAACTGCCATATCCCCAACTGCTACCCACTTTGGAAGAGATGACCGTTTTGGAGCTGCAAAATAGAACGCTCTTCGTTCTCCACATTCAAGTGTTGTTACACTTCTGGAGGAGCGGCGCTTGTCTAAGCTCAAACATGCACCATGTGAGCTATCATACGCGTCTAGCGACACTCCACTTGGCATTTCGTATTGTACGGTCACAGTCAAATCCCGAAGTCGCTCTAAGAGATCCACTCTTTCATGACGGAGGTACGCCGTTGCTCTGTATTCTCCTTTCACAAGCGTCTGTTCCCTTGGATAAATATCCGAGGCGTAAAGGAACTGCTTATTGCGATCGTGAACGGTAACGTATGGACCACCTTCCACTTCCGCTTCGTAAACGGCCCCATTGAGCCCAGGAAACAACAGACTCACTTTTGCAGATGAATCGAACACTTCAAATCCGTAATCGAGCTGCAGTTGGAACACTACTCCTTCATCTGGGAGCATATCTCTCTGCTCAAGGGCTTTGATTTTGGAAGCGCTAGGTGTTACAGTTCGCTGGATTCTGTTGAGACTGCCGCGAGGTGTGTATCCAGATACATATCCAGCTCCTTGTCCTTGTGGTGCACTCGTTGGAAGGTAATTAGTAACCTCGACGCGAGGAAAACAAGACGATCCGGAAAAGCCAGTCAGAGTGGATGGTTTTGGTGATAAACCTCCAAAAGCTAGCTCAACGCTTTCTATAACAGAATTCCCCGGAGAAGACCATAATTGAGCCAAACAAAGCTCCAGTGTACATCCCCCCTGAACCTTGAGCGTAAACTCCTTCACCATGCCTGGTCGCAGAGTACACAACTGCCTGGACTCAAGCTCTCCACAATGTAGTCTAGGTCCTAGTTGCACTACATGAATCTCGAAGCTACGGGCGTCCACACCTCCTCTCGCCCTTCGCAGAAGCAGCCTTTTTGGGTGCAGTTTGTCGATTGGATTGCCTATTGTCTTCTTCTCCGAGCTTCTCATCTTATCACTGTTGGACTCGGGCTTCTGTTCCTTAGAACTAACCCTGTGACTCTTAACCAGAGTAAACCCGCTTCCTTCTCCTGCTTGAACCTGAGTTGAGGATAAGTCAGAGAATTCCATGGAACTTGCAACTTCAGTATGGCGGTCTCGAACATTCGACTCCATACCATGCTCATTCGTATCACGCGTAAGAACCAATGCTCCTGTACTCACCCGAAGCAAGGCGAATGTAGACCCAATCGGTGCGTCATAAAATCTTCTAATGACAGATCCCGAGGAAAATGTCAAGTCGCGTAAAGGACTTGCCATTATACCATCAACGAGAGGTTCTGGTTTGTGAACTGCAACAGGCACGCGAAATACGGGACCGCCACAAACCTTTCGCCCTCTCGTCTGTTGAACGTAGCCAAGTATTTCAGCAAAATGGGCCCGACCGGGTGTTAGTGATGTTGGGTCAATACATGCGGAAAAATATCTGCCCCCTCCTAAGACCTCGACAGTCTGCGGCACTTCGACCCAAGATGCTTCACATTGTAAAGATATCGTGACTTCCATGTCCGCCAGAGCTCGTTTGGCATCCTCGGATTCATCATCGCATCTGACAATTTCAATGGCAACACTAGCCCGGTGCACAGAGCACGTCTGGGATTCGCCGCGAAGGAAGATTCCTCTTGTCGCATTTAGTGCTCCGAATCCTGGGTTGTTCGAACTCTTTCGTGCAGGCGAGCCATCCTCCACAGTTATTCTGATGCGCCAATCTTCTAGAAACAGTGATGAGTCTCCGCAGTTTTCATGTGTGTGATAATACTTGTCACTCTCGTCAGGTGATGGGCCGTTGGGGCTGTTCTTCTCCAGGCGCTTCTCGACAGCCGAGTCGGATACCTCGAGTAATGATGTAGCAACGGCTTCCGCTGCGCGCGTTCTGTGCCGAAAAGTGCCAGCTACATTAGAGTCGTCTACGATCCTTCTCGAAGACATATACTTCTCAATGTACTGACAAGCTGCCAAGGCATCAACACTACCATGACCGGCTGCGAAAACGGTGTCACGGTAGTAGTCTGAATCAAACTTGGACTTGGGTTCTTCGTTTCGAGAAGTAGTCGTAGTGGTAAGTTTTGCTTTTGGGTCTAGGTCATACGACGGCGATCGAAGCGGACGAGCAGTGTTTTCAAGCGCACGACGCACAAGCGAGGAAGTGTACGGTATACCTTTGCTCCTCAAATAGGAAAGTACGACCGCGACTGCCCCAGCGGCAGAAGGTGAAGACATTGATGTGCCATTGAGCAGCGTTTTCTTTTGTAACATCCACAGAGGGACAGGGGCTATCGCGCCTCCAGGTGAACAAACGCTCACACCCATTGCGCCATCCCATGAGAGTCCGCGTGAGGACCATGTGTATGGCATAGCCACCACTGGGTCCGGTTCGTTCGCAAAAGCTTTATCCGAGCTAGCTACAACTTCTCTGTGATCAGAGTCGTTTTGCGCTCTGTTTGGAGGCATAGCACCGTCGCCAAACTCCGAGTGCAGCAAAGAGTAAGCTTGTGTGAGCATGGAAGGTGTTACATACGCACCGACGCCAATAATAGCGTCGGTGGTTCCACCAGGTGCAGACACTGATGATAATCCCGGGCCTTCGTTTCCAGCTGAGCTAAGGAAAAGAACATTGTGTTTGTACACGAGCTTTTCGACAAGTTGCACAAAGCGGCCTTGGTTGATGTCGCGAGAATGCTCACCGAAGCTCATATTACAAACATCAATTCGAATGCGGTCCTGTTCAACAATGTTCTGCGATGGATCAGGTGCAGTTACTGCAGGTTCGGAATCTCGACTGTCGCTTGGCGAATGGGTGTTGTTTGCAGCATCATTGGCTGCTGAATCTTCTGTTTGTTCAGGTTTTCGATCTGGTTGAACGGGGGTGCTGTGATTGAGCACATACGCTAGCGCTCGCATTGCACCTTGGTGAGTTTCCATGCTAGACAGACGCGAATCTCCGATCTTCAAACTAACGATCTTCGCTCCCGGCGCCAGCCCGTTGAGGTGCGGGGCATCGGGAAAATGAGCGGCGAGAATTCCAGCCACATGAGTGCCGTGAGAACCGCCGTCGACAACAATGCTGACAAGGTTGCCATCGTTATACACATTGACGCCGAAGTTCATCATGATGCCTCCCCCAAACTGGGAATAGCTACCGTGGACGGCGTAATCTTCCAAGACGTCACACTGGCGCAAGTTTCCCGTTTCAGTTGTATCGACAACGACGCGCCAGCGCGTACCGTCGTTGAAGGCAAGGACGTCGTACAAGGGCCCGTAGTCATGGTAAGCCTTATCCATGGACAGCAGCACAGCCTGTCTTGCCTCGAGTTCCTCAACAGAGGGATGGGGATCTTTTTGCTCGCGGTGCTGATACAGTTGTTGACGCACGGCGTTGAGCGCGCTGCGAATATGCTTGTCCCAAACGGCGCGTCTCTCTTTTCGAAGTCGCGCAATGAGTGTGCTGGGAAAGAGTTCATATCCCTGCTTAAGCCCGAGCCTGAAGTTTCGTGACGGGTTGAGGGCAAGAATTCGCTCGGGAATGGAGAGCATGCGGCCGGAAAGCGCGTGGATGACATTCTCCGAGGGGTTCAACGTAACGGAAGTGGTGGTAACTACATCTCCGGAGGCGGTACAGTCGACGATATCGACGACTTTTCTGTGATTGGCGGTGGTATGCGAGAGGCCAGGCGCGCCGGGATCGACTCCGGTGTCAAGAACGGCGACGGTAATGCCGGTGCCGTCGGAACCAGAAGACTGAATGAGGTGGGCGACGCGGGTGACATGCTTGGGGATGAGGCTTGAGGAACGCGGGGAGGCGTGTGCGAGGGGGTGGTGCTGGGGCATTGGAGGGAACGAATTTTGGGGGGTGGGGGGAGGGGGGAGGGGGGGGGGGGGGGGGGGAAGAGGGGCAGATCGCTAGGAAGACGGCTGTTAGGGTGCTGGGGGGCTTTGAGGGGCGTGGAATGCGTGGTGCGCTTGAGGGTTCACTTTTACCGTTGACAGGCTTATGACACCAACAAAGCTGCTTCGAAACGCAAATGTACCGCGACGCCAACTGGTCCATGCCACGTGTTCCACGCACCGCGCTCCCAACTCGCTGCGCGCTGCGCCCCATCCGCGCCGCCGTGTCACCGTGAGCATGCAACAAGTTGTCGAACTCCCTCTACCGGTACAACGTCCAGCCACGTCGGCCCTTCCTCGCGCCGACTCGCGCGCGCGCATTGGAACTCAAAGTCGCAAATAGCTTACCAAGGGTATAGGGATAGAAGGTTAAGGGTTACCCCTGTCGTCGTCCAACGCTCGCGCCCTTTCCGCGCTCGCACCGCACCCAATGTGAACAAGCGGTCGTCCACGGCGCGCCGCCGCGCAGCGTCGTCGACGCATGGCTTCGAATTAATATCACCCTTCCGAAGCCTCACCCCCAGGCGATTCAACCACACAGCAGCAACCTACCACCGTCAGCTCTGCCGCACCGTCACAGCCGCCCGCCATCATCTCAATGCATCCCCGTCAGAATGGGTAACGCGCAAACTCGTTCCCGTTCCCTAAACGCCTATGAGCTTCGCGAACTCGCCACTTCATGGAGCGCCGCCGCGGAGAGCTGTGTCATATCGCTTCGTCGTCGATGCCGCCGTCTCCCGCTGCTCTCTCTCATTCTGCTAGTCACGCTCGCCATCACCCTGTACGCTTTCAGTTTGCATCCCGGCTTTACACACTTTTCAATCGCAAACGTAGCCACCAGAATATCACACACCACAAGCCCGTGCACCAACAATCGTCGCCCAGCTGCATTTCAACTCCACGCTATTCCATTTCGCTCCGCAATAAGGACCCTCGTACAAGCCAACTCCAAACCGCTCAACTCAACCCACGCAAGCAGCGCCAGTTTTCCACCAATCTCAATCACGCCTTCACTAAAGTTAGTCACTTCCACCGTACGCAGTCGGTACGCCCGTCTCGCGCGTGCATACCTATCTCCCTTTGCAGCGCTCGGTAAGATAAGCTCCGAATCCTACATGCGCCCTTTTCTCAGGGATGACGGTCGCTGTGGCGGATGCGTTCTTCTACAAGTCACAAATCGATCCATGTTTCTGCATGATCGCCGCGGCGTGCTTACAAAAATGGCCCCCTTTCGCGCTTTGCGTTTACGAGAAGCGTTACACTGGGTTGAGTCTAGCGTTTCACGCGGTGTGGTGGACAACTTTGAAATCATCATTTCCACCACCGACAGTGTCGCAACCACGTCGAGAAACCACTCATACAGAATGCCCGATCCAGAAGAGGCCAGTCCAATCTTTGGAACGGTTGCGTGCAACGTATCCAACAACATCCCGTTTCCGCTCGTTTTGTCGGATGTGTTGCGAAGAGGTTTGCCTCACAAGTTTTGGGATACCCGTTCTGAAATGATTGATCAGTGGGACCAAGCAATGCGCAGTTTTGGGGAGGAGCATGCATATTCCGTTCCATGGCACCGCAAGAAAGCTATGGCGGTGTTTCGTGGTCGAATCCGAATATCCACCTTCTTGAAGCGACGAGAGATGTTTGACGACTTTTGTGACAAGGTTGGAAGAACAGCGTTGTGGGCAACAGCACGCAAGCACAACGCTAGAATGAAAAGATGGGCAGTGCAGAAAGCAAAGAATGGACGAATATGGCCGTTGCCGACGAATTGGTTTTTACCAAGAGTTGAGCAACTGCTCGATGTTCAAGTGGACGGGACGTGCGGCAAGAGGATTTACGTTTCGGATGGCATGCCACTGCAAAAACAGGCCGAATACAAGTACATCATGAACGTGGAGGGCAACTCGTTTTGGGCAGATAGACTTTTGCTACTGTTGTTTGGATCAAGTGCTGTGATGAAGCAAGAAACACCATGTGGAATGTTTTTCGAACCGTTGTTGGAGGCAAATGTTCATTACATCCCTGTGGATTACTGGTTCAGGGACTTGACGAAGAGAACGCAGTGGGCGCGGCGACATGACTGCGATGTTATGCAAATCGTGCGAAACGCGAGGCGGTTTGCCGGAGAATACCTATCTACAGCTGGTATACAAACGTACGTGGATGAGTTGTTGAAACAGTATTCGGAACTATTAGAAGAGCGCAGGATAAAGGTAAGGCCCGGCAGCGTTCAAGTATATCCCTAGTGGGAAATTTGTATTGAAAGAAGCGGTTTCTAAAGTACAGACTAGTGGGGGTAAAGAATGGAGGGAGGGGGATGGGGTGGGGTACTAAGATTTGTAGTTGGGGAAACGATAGTTAGTTATCGAAACTGGTAGCTGGTGGCGATCAGCGCTCGGGAGGTTACGACATGGTAAACAGCCCTTTTGGCAAGTCGCTTAATAGCGCGGGTCCAGGCGGAATCCGGGTTGATAACGTGGTAAGTCAACGGGCGATACAAGAGTGGAATGGCATTTAAGGCATGGTACAGATCTTCCTTGAAGTGGAGGTTAGGGCTGATGAGAATGCGAGATAGATTTCGTTCATCCTTCGACTGTGCTAGATACAACCACATTCGCTTGGGTTGGACAGAGGGGAAGTAGGCTTGACGAATGGGAGAATCCCAGGGTAGCATTGAGTGAAAGGAATGGCGGGGATGCAGTAAACAGGTGAGAAAGATGAAGTCGGGCTGGCAGTGCTGCAGAGCTGTTATTGTTCGTTGGTGAGGCGTTTCTGGTAAGGAAAAGCTGTGAAAGAGCACCGGGACACCGTCGACAAAGGCATTGGGGGTAGCTGGACTGGTATAGGAAGTGAGCGCGAGGAGCGGCGGCAGTTGCAGCGGCGGAGTGTTCGGCGGAAGTGGAAACAGTTTACACAAGCTGTTTACGAAAGTGTCAACAGCTTTCTGAACGGGTTGTTGAGCGCAGATGAGGACCTTGGCCACGCGCTTGTTGAGGTGGTCGTCATATTGCTGGCGCTGTTGCTGCAGCGCTGCGAAGGGGACGGTGAGGGAGTGGGAGAGGGAGATGAGCTGAATGGAAGCGCGACATAAGGGGCACTGCGCAGTTTGCAAGCGCGGGGTGCAGGGCGCGCACAGGGCGCGGTGGGCGCACGGGTGGAAGCGCACCTGGGCCGGGGCGCACAGACAGATGACGCAGTCGTGCGAGTCCATGGCGGGCGTGGCACAGCCGCTTGATGCTTCCTTCGCAGACGGGCGGCAGCACGGGCGGGCGCTCTGCGGGGCGTTGGCGAAGATGTACGGGAAAGAATTGCCGCTGCCTTTGTACACAAGGGTGGGCAGATAAGCGTGACTGCGGCAGTGCTTGCAGCACTTGTGTGCGCGTGGCATCGACACGCTGGCGGCGCCGCTTTACGGGAGACGACTCCGCGCTCACGCGATCGCGACGCGCGTCGAGCGACTGATGAGCGTCACGAAGCGCGCCAATTCCAAATTAGATCCCAGATCCGCAGTGTATTACGCTCCTCTGAGTTAGCCAGCCGCCTACAGATCTGCAGTGATCTAAGATACAGTGTATCTCTACAGGAGACGGGCGGTCGGCACTGTAGATCAGGCGTGCTGTTGGAGGCGTGTAATACCCAACGGTACATTGCTACACCCGCGGAGATCCTCTACAGAGGGAGCCCCGTCTCCCCGCCTGCGCCAGAGAAAACGTGCAGCCGCCGCCGCGATTCGCCGTCGCCCCAAGCCGTCCGCGCGCCCGACATGACCGTCCGATCCGCGCTTCAACCCGCACGATGCCTGCATCCAGCAGCGCACGCGCGCCGCACCCGTCTGGCATTCATCTCAACTCTGGCCACCACGCCCGCTCCAAATCTGCCGCAGTCGCTCTCCCTCAACGCCCTCACGCCCTCCGAGCGCCTTCTGGAAGTGCTCCTAGCCACGTCGTCCAGCATGTTGAACGGCGCCGTCTTCGGCGCCATATTCGGCTTTTTCTCCGGCCTCTGGACAAATCGCGGCGCCTTCCGCCCGGCGCTCTCTGAGGCCGGCGCCAATTTGCGTTCGTGGGGCGCCATCTCGGCCGTGTACGCCGCGCTGCAAACCGCTAGCAAGGTCATTCGTAATCGCGATGATAGGTTCAATTCCGTCATTGGCGCTTGTGGAAGCGGTGCTACCTTTTATCTTCGCTCTGGACCGAGGGCCGCGGCGCAGGGATGCGTCACGTTTGCAGCTCTCAGCTATGTTATTGACGCTCTCGTCGTTCCCAAGGACGATCCTGATAGTGACGAAGCCATTCTTAGGAAACGTTAACACGCAAAAGACCCTACAACTCGCTCTCGTTTTGCACTCTTTTCCTTGTCTTTTTGTTTTTGCTTCTTCGCATTCCTGCCTTTTTGTCGCTCTTACGCACCTGCTCGCTAACATCGACAAAGAAAAAAACAAGTAGCAACGCGCCTATCCATGCGTCCTGCCTCCGTTTTTTTTATTGCCCGTCTACCAGGTACATCAACAACTCAAAACGAACATGTCTTACTACTCTATGTCGGGTACGTTTGGTACAATGTCAAATATGCTCTTCACAGAGAAGCCGCAATCTGCGCAAGTAGCAATATCCTGTTGTAAAGCCTGCTTCACACATCGAACGTGTCCATAATGTCCGCATGGTAACTGCAAATATCCCCCTTTCCCGATCCCCATGCACACTCCACAACTGTTCTCCTGGATCGTTCCGTTGCGTTGTAAAGCGCTTTGCTCGCGCATTCCGATCCGGTATTCACTGCATACCTTCTCGATCTCATCGTCGCGCAGACGACGTAGTGACGACGTTCGCTGTTGTAATCGCGCCGCTTTGGTTATCTTCTCGTCCTCTCTGATCTGGTACTTGCTGCGTTTTAGAATTGCTATCATTGCCATTACCGTCACTAGTCCGGACGGAAAGAACAGTAGTTGCAGAAACCATGCTACTGCTGATGTTCCGAACACCGTGTCAAACTTGCTCTCTACCATTCTTCAGTGCCAACCTGCCTTTGTTTCGCTGCTCTGCTACCAGTCTATGGTTATCCCTTTTACTGTTGTTTCCGCCTTCGCCCTACTGCTACACATGGTGTCCGCCCTCTCCGCTTTGCAGCTCTCTCGTCTTGCAAAATAATCCGTTTCTGTTATGCATCACAGCTTTTGTATCAGCTTTTTTTTCTGCAGCTTTCAAGGACGAAGGACGAACACACACTCAACCCACTTGACTTTCAAAATAAGCCACGCTTAATACCGTCATGAATCTACCGTTTACCTTCTTCATCGCGCCTCAAACCTTGACCCTCTCCCTCAGTCATTATTCCCGTCGAACCCAATCACTTGGTATCATTCAAGCTGAGGGTCAACAGTAACCTTGATTGATTTTTTCCCATCGAGAACCATATCAATGCCTTCCACCACATCACCCAAACCCAAAGAATGCGAAACAATCTTATCGGTCGGTAACAAGCCTCTTCTCAGCATATCAATCGCTGTGGCATACCCTCGATCACCAGAGCAATGACCCCCTTTGATGTTAAGTTCCTTCGTATCGCCAATAACGGTCCAATCCACGGTGGTAGGCGCTGTGAACACTGAGAACTCCAGGAAATTCGCTGCTTTTCTACAGCATTGCAAGCCCTGTTCCACACTGGATGGCGCACCGGAAGCTTCCATGTACACATCACAACCGTACCCCGAAGTCATGCTTCTCACCGTCTCCACAACATCATCCTTCTTTGGATTGAGCACTACGTCAGCTCCACACTCACGTGCAACCTCAAGCCGATCGTCATTTAAATCCACCGCAACAAGGCGTGAGGGACCTCTCAACCGGGCTGCCGCAACGATTCCAAGTCCGATAGCGCCGCATCCACTAACCACGACAACGTCTCCGAGACCCACTTCAGCGCGTTCTACGCCGTGTACAGAGCAGCTGAGCGGCTCGGTATACACCATTTCCTGCACGTGCAATGAGTTTGGAAACGCATGCACAATCGCTTTAGGGGGGATTTTCATGTACTGTGCCATGCCGCCATGCACGTTTGTGTGGAAGCCGAATATATCGTGAGGGGCACATAACCATCGCATGCCCTTTCGACAGTAGAGACAGTCTTTGCACGCTACTACCTGTTCTGCAGTAACGTGCTGCCCGACTTCGATTCCTTCACGCTTTGATTCAGCTACCTCCCCGCAGAATTCATGACCGGGTATGACAGGCGTTTGCACGTAAGGTGGTCGCTTGTCATCACCCCAAAACCTGAATACGGGTCAGTTTTTCTACGCAGCGGAAAGAAATCGTTCTGCTTCAACTTACATTGGTGCTCCTGTGTAACACTTGGCATCACCAGCACATATACCACATCGTGTGACGCGCAAAAGGAGCTCGCCGGGTTCTAGTTGGGGTACACTTGTGCTGGAGGTAGAATAGTCCTTAATGCCGTTGCAGAACACCGCGTTCATACTTGTCGGCACGGTAGTATCGCGCACGCTCATGGTTGCGATTGGGAGGTTTAGCGGTTGAAATACGGGAGGGAGATGAAGGAGTAGATTCCGTTAGCGGGTGGGTGTAGAAGCAGGTGCGTATGTATCTAGTTAAGCTGCACTTGCGATTAAGAAGAAAGTCTATGCGACAAAAGTGATAGTGACGTTCTCGCAACGGACTGTAGAAGAATCTGCAGGGTGAGATCGGGTTGGGAGATTACATTTGGCTTGGGTTAGAGCAAGACTATGGCCCGCAAAGTTTAAAGTAGGGCACCGTGTAGCCCGTCTTGAGTGACGCAGCTCTATGATACCGAGCGTGTGCTCCAAAAGTTTCTGCAACAAGCGAAGTGGCTCCGGAAGGAGGACATGTCCTGAAAATATAGCGCTTGCGATTTGATAGGCAATTGGTATTGATTTTTGATTAAGTGAGTGCAGGTAGTGTGCTATATCCAGCTCGAAAAATTCACGAAGTCGAGCTCGGTGTAGAGCTGTACGCTATTATTTAGATCCAGAAAATAGATATAGCGCACTGGTAGAGATGACCAAATCTGCAGAGGTGCTAAATTATAGCGTCATTTAAAAAAAAAACCACTGGTAGTCTTGCTCTTATTTTGAGCATTTCTATCAAAGACCCAAATACCTAAATATTTGGTTCCGATCCCAGAACCCATCTCTATCAAGCAAAAACCTAATATCTTTAGGTTGCGACCTAAACTTCAAGCTATTCCGAAGACAATTTAGCCGGAAGTTTAGGTTGCAACCTAAACTGAAAGACCAACCGCGTTGCGCCAAGTCTTTGCCAAGTGTGCCACTGTACACTACTTGTACTTCGCGCCATTTTGAGACCAAAATAATGACTTCCACATACCTTGGCAACTGAATGCGTGAACAGTTGTCTCGCGAAGTCCGGGCTTTGATTGTCGCAGTTCGAAAGATCGACAGCTCACGAGGTCCCAACTTCACTCCTGATGAAAATCTAACTTTTTGCAGAGCATGGATGTCTGCAGCGAGTTTTCGCTTAAGACTGCCAGTCAAAAGGGTCGCTTGCATACTCTCCGTTCATGAGACTGTTCTGGCGACATTTTTGGCTTTAGCAATCGCTGATAGAGATGCCAGATGTAAAGTCAAATCACATTTAGTAATTTGGCAAGTTTGGGATACACTTTTAGGTCTCTTGATAGAGATGCTCTTACCAAGGGTAAATGATGCGTCGCACCTGAAGACCTGTGCTGATAGCATACCACGTGCAAGTGCGCAGCTGACAAGATGGTCCCCCTTCGCCCCACAGTGGCAGGCACCGCCGCCAGAGAACTAGTATTTAATTATCGTCACGGTACAGTGAGCTCCGTGGGGAGCTCACTATCAAACGAGCTCCTGCGCTCCACGCAGCCGAAATAAAATCTAATTCTCACCGTCCCTCGCTAAGTTACCGTAGCAGCGACGACTTAGAGCAATAGTGAATGGCGGACTCGACCCATTGTCTAGAGTTACATAACGTAGCTACCATTAAAATCCTTATATTTGGCGAAAACCATGTAGGATAAAAATCCCAAACGTAAGGAAAAGGTATAGCTACAATTACTATTAAAAAAAACGCCTTGACGCATCAAGGCAAACATAAACATAGAAAAAGAAAAACCAAGTGAATAAAGTCAGAGATAAGCCATTAGTGTAGACCGCAAACGAACCTGATTCACAAGAGAGTTGCATAGTCTACGCTTTCTGTCACGATATCTGCTGGTTGCATTTTCGTAGATATATACTTAACATTCACAGCACCCGTCTTTACCAGCTCTTTTATGTGGAGAAGCTTAATATCAATATGTTTGTTTCTTTCCGAAGACTTAGGCTTTTGAACGATATACAAAGCGGTTGAGCTATCAGTGTATATAGATACAGGGTACATGTTTGGCTCGTCGGCCAATACTTCCTCACGAAGGAGCCCCCAAAATAATCTACGCAACCATCGCAGAGTCTTACCGCAGTATGAGAGTGCGATCTATTCTGCTTCGCCGGACGAGAGTGCAATCATGGATTGCTTCTTCGTCGTCCAAAGCACTGGGGCTTCGATTTACCTTTACTAGGATTCCAGTCGTCGATTTCCTAGTATCACGACATCCAGCCCAATCCGCATCGCAAAACGCTTTCATTGGGCTACGGGTGTCCGAGGGATAGAACAAACCAAGGGCCTTGGCCCCGTGCAGGTATCGTAGCACCAGTTTACCAAGTCCAACGTGCCTCATGCACGGGTCATGGACTTGTCGCGCCAACATAGATGACGCGAACATGATGTCCGGCCTGCATGATACGGCAAGGTACATCAAATGACTAACGAGCTGTCGGTACTTCCGGTGAAGCGCAGGAGCCATGGGACGATCGCTTTAGCCTCGAGCGGAGAGGTCTGCATGCGCTGGGAGAGGAGTATCTGCGGCGTTGCAGTGAGATAGGCCATACTCTTTGAGTATCTTCTATATGTACTTCCCCTGCCGTATCGTTATTCCGTGCTCGCTCCGGTTGATTTCTAGTCCTATGAAGGACTTTGCTTCACCCAAAAGCTTCACTTGGAAAAGCTTTTTCATTTCCTCCTTGAAGTCTTCTAGGAGGCTCCTGGAGTCCGATGACATCAGGACGTCGTCAAAAACGACTACCAGGATAACTAAACCACTGCCAGACTTGTATATGTACAAGCGGCTTCTGTTGTGGACTGCTGGAATTGGAGGCCGGTGAGTTCCTTGTGGAACAGCGATCCCCATATATGTCCTGCCTGCTTTGCCCCATAGATTTACTTTTGAAGCAAGCAAACCTTTCCAGGAACATATCCCGATCCCGTAGAGTTCTGTGGCTGTTCCATGATTAGAGGTTCGTCCAGGTCCCCGTACAGGTATGCATTGCTAATATCCAGCGTTTCCAGTACGAGTTCTTGTGCTGCAGCCTTCGCAAGTAGGAGGCGAATGGTTTCCTGCCTTGCAACTGGAGCATATAGTCCGTCCGGGTCAAATTCGATGTATGGGCGTTGGAGGTCGCCCCGTGGAACACATCGTGCTTTGGGTAAGATATGGTGAGGGTCTGGGCCAATAATCTTTGCGATGAATGTCCAGAGAAAGGGGAGTGGTCGCATTCCTGGTTCTTTATTCACCAGTACCCAAGTCTTCCTATCGACAAGCGCGTTATATTCCCGGTCGATTGCCTCCGCCCACACTGGTATTCTCCGCGCTTCATCAAAGTTTCTAGGGATGCTGCCACCATCCCTGAGGTACTTGGAGCGCGTGTGAGAAACCATGCATAGAGCCAGTGCTGCATCGAGGTGTTCCTCGACAGTTTCTTGTCTGGCCATTTCTGCTTCGGACCTCCTCCAAGACGAGAAGTCGATAAGGTCATGGATCGAAGGAAGCTGTTCCCTGGTGACCTTGAAGTCCCGTGCGCGTGTAATGATGACTTTGCGCTCGGTGGGGACATAGATCCTATAAGGGGTGCGGTGACTCTGCATGCCGACGAAGTGTCCCGGTACTGCACGTGGGAGCAACTTCTTGTTTTTCGCAGTCTCCGGGCGATATATGAAAGCATGCCCATGTTGTCCGAACTTGAGTAAGCTCGAGAAGTCCGGCTTCCTACCGAACCATATGGTGTAGGGCACTTCGATCCCAACTCTGGAGTTGGGTAGGCGATTGCGCAGATAGTTCGCGTGGGATATCGCCTCTTCCCATAGCTCGGGTGGTAGTTTTGCGGCATGTAGGAATATTCGCGTCATCCTCCACAGATCTTGTATGATCTTTTCCGTGGCTCCATTCGATTGATGCGCGTAGGGGGGTGCATACTCTGGGATCAATCCGTTTTTTCTTTTGCAAACGTTACGAAGTCGTCCGATCGATTCTCACCCGCCCTGTCAAGGCGAACTCGAAAGAGCCGCAGTGGGGTTTGTTCATTTTCCGCGCAAGCCTTGTACCATCGGCCCGATTCAAAGAATTGCGGCTTTGAACTTAGGAAGTAAAGTGCGCATGCCCTGCTATTATCGTCGAGCAGGACGTGTAGATATGTCGAACCCTGTAACGACGGGGGACTTATTGGTCCGGTTAAGTCCGTATGGGTTAGCTCCAGAGGACGGCGTGCTACTTCGGTTGATTGCGTAAGTGGCGCGCGTTTGGCACCTCCTTCGCTGCATGGAGAGCAGTGAATGTTTCGGAGTTCATCTGGGGATAGATTTGGGATGCCTTCGGACCTTTCTATGCTTTGCAGCAGTCGGTCCGACCCTGGGTTGCCTAGCTTCTCGTGCCAATCTTTTGCTGTGTCCCCGGGTTTGCGCATGGCTGCATGTGCGCGTTCCGGTCGAACGGGGTTTGGTAGTATATGCAATCCGTCCCTTGGTGGGACTTGGTATACCGTTCGACCAGAGAAGCGATCTTTAATTTCGAAGCCGTTTGTGGAGGAGTACATCACATCAATGTAGTCCGAAAGGACTTTGAGTGAAACTAAGTTAGAGTCGAAGGATGGAGTGTACTTGGCCGGCAGTGTAACGCCATCGCCAATTGGTAGTAGTATTGTTCCCCTGCCTTTAATGTCATTGTGTTGGTCACATGTTCGCACAACTTCGTCGTTGGTTTCGACAAAATCCGTAATGAGGTCCTTGTCGTTTATGAAAACATGAGTAGCACCAGAATCTAGAAATGTACTAGTTTCCTTTGCGCTGAGACAACTGTACTGAGCGCGTGCAACTAAACCACGAGCTGTGTGGCTGTTGTAATTGTTGTTGTTGTTTTGTTGGCGATTGTAATTGTGACTGGAGTTGCGTTCCGTCTCCCAGGGGCGATAGTCTCTATCGGAGGACTGATTGTTACCTCTCCCAGAGATGCCACTATTGTTCCCGTTGTTGTTTTGATTGGACTTGGAACCGTTGTTCTGAGGGCTTTCAGAACGAATTTTTCCAATGCGGCCACATTTCCAGCACTTAACACCCTTCTTCTTGTTCCCCTTTCCGCGGGTCTTCTTGTTCGTTGAAGACTTCTTTGCTGAGGGGTACGGGTGCTTCGTGCTTCCTTGGGTGTCGGAGCCTTTTGTCGTCGCATTCAATTTCCGATGTTTTCGAAGGTCCATCTCCGATCGAACAAGTGATATGACTTGATCGTATTCCATGTTGTTGGCATCGGCCAGCAGCGTAATTGCCATTAAAGAGTCAGGCAACGTACGCAATAGGGTGACTGTGCGTTCCCTATCTGACGTCGGGTTCCCGAGGCGAGCCAATTCGATGAATATCGTTTCCAGTTCCAGCAAGTGCTTCTGGATATCATCATTGTCGTTGAACGAAAGGCAGTTCAACTTTTGCCGGAGGTTTTGTTTCGACTGGATGTTGTCCTTCTTGAATGCGGATTCCAGTTTTCTCCATACCTCCAGTGCGGAACATGTTCCCTGTTCCATCAACTTGGAAACTGCAACGATGGGTTGAGTGCCGAGGTTTTGCACGATGGCAGATCTTGCCTTCCTGTCCGCAGCATCCCATCTTCTGCGAGCATGGGCAGTTCCATGATCAGGCCGCGGGACGGTCAGGACTAAGAGTGTGTCCTGAAAATGCATGTGGTCGCAAACGTAGATACGACATGTATAATAGTCGGCGTTACCCTTGAGACGAGGAATGCGTTTTGACTCAGGGTCCCTGTCCACTTCCATTGCGGAGCTTACTCGACGCGAGAGCGGAGGTTGGAGTCTTCTTAGTTGATCTTCGCCAGTCCCCTAATGGGCGAGGGTTCCTTCTACTACTCAGTGAGTAGCCGGGGCCACTGACACGGGTTTTTCACCGGTCCCCTAGAGGGGAGTCCTCTGGCTCCGGGTTAGACTCTCCCGGTGAAATGTGTTTCCTGCAGCCTACCCTGTTCTGCACAAACCAGAACAAGGCGCGACAGTGCCTACGGAACGTCCATGGAAGGTTACTAACAGCAGGATATGCTTTCACCAGTATGTTCCCTCTAGTCCCATGCGACAGATTGGGCGGCCTTCAGCTACCCAGGAGCCTACTTCAAAAAATGTGTGAAGATATGGGCGAGGTGTTCCTGGTGCCCAGCGTACTCCTCGTCCACCCCAATGGCACAGCCACTAGAGCTTTCAACTCGCACAACTAAGGGCTTCGTACTAACTTTAATCCTAACCAGGTAGCCAAAGATGTCCCCGGCACGTTACAGTGCAGCCTGAGATAGTAGTTGAATATACCGACGGGCCACGGCGCCCAATGTGCGTAGTGTCTTTGTATAGCCCAAAGAGGCGCCCCTCTCCAGCGAAAGGAGCGTATAAGATCGCGGTGCTGATTGTTGGCGAACGGCAGCGCAGCAGCAACAGAAGCGGTAGTAGTACGGCAGGTGTTGCGGCAAACAGTGTTGCAGATGCCGCTCGGATGAGTTGCGGAGACAGCGCCGCAGTACCGGGTGTGGGTTGTTCAACGCCGTACGGCTGGTGGCGACGCGCAGATGGTGCGCTAGTGTGGGTGGCCGCGTGCAGAAAGCGCGGCGGGCCGTCTTGTGCCCGGTGGTGCACTGTGGCAGGAAAGGTTGCGGAGGCGGTGCAGGTGTGCGGTGTGCTGGTTTCGGCTGCAAATCGGAGAGCTGAGGGACAGCAGCTGTGTAGAGTAAGACGCGGAAGCCGCAGGTGAGTGGGTTGCAGCAGCGCCGCGGTTGCAGGAGTGTGTTGCACAGGATACACGGGGCTGCTTGTTGCAGCCGCTGAAGCGTCTGGTCGTAGGTGTCGCAGTGCGCAGTTTGACGTTGAAGGGCGCAGGGCACTTTGCGCTCTTCAAAGAGGGTGGTTGAGGGGGTGGGGAGGAGAGTCGGCGCAGGAGAAAGAAGGTGGTTCGTCAGAGGGTGCCGCGGTCGGGATGTGACCGCGATGCTACCATGACAAGATGGTCCCCCTTCCCCCCACAGTGGCGGGCACCGCCGGCAGAGAGCTAGTATTTAATTATCGTTACGGTACAGTGAGCTCCGTGGGGAGTGAAAGCAACAAAGCGGCTTGCCTCCCCCTTCGGATGGGAAGGGGGGAGGGGCTGGCTTCTATTGACTCTGGCCCTCCAGCAAGATCGCTAGAGGGCCAATCAGACGTCTTCATAAAGGCTGGCGTGCCATACGCACCAGCCAAGTCCGTCCACGTGGACAGCCTCTACAGTCCGCCTCCCAAGCCGTCGCCACGGGTGGCTATATCAGCGTACTCTTTTTCTCTTGCTTTCCTATTCTCTCCCGTCATTCCGACATCATTTTGCGTCCTTGCCTCGCCTCAACGCGCCATCTTCGCACTGCCTGCTTTGCCGCGCCCCGACGCGCCATCTTCGCTCTGCCTGCTCCACCACGCCCTGCACTGCCTGCTCCGCCACGCCCCGCACTGCCTGCTCCACCACGCCCCGCACTGCCTGCTCCGCCACGCCCCGCACGGCCTGCTCCGCCACGCCCCGACGCGGCATTTTCGCTCTGCCTTGCGCTCTGCGCTCTGCGCTTTGCGCTTTGCCCCACTCCTGTTTCTACCCTGCGCTCTACGCCACCACCTTTCGGCATAGCATTGGGGTTAGCGTACACATCTTCTTGAACAAGGCTTCAGAAACGGTTACTTCGTCTAGCGGTTACTCATCCTGGTTAATAAAGGTTACTGTAAGCTTACTGTAAGACACGTTTGCAATAATTCAGACGTACTAAAGTGGGGTTTAAGTCCCCTAGTATACTCTTAATACAAGCTGACTTGTAGTATTAAAGTATCCAAAAGAACCAAAATGGCTCGTACAAAGCCCACCGCTAACAAGACGGTATGCAAAGCCCCTCCGTATCATCACATTGGAACGAAAAGCATAAAAGCTATTCCATTTAACCCTAGAGATAATCTTCCCTTGAGGTTTTCTCGACGTGGTGATGTGGAGAAGGTGAAGATTCTGGACGGCCGGGTAGGGCTACGTCAATTTGTCATACGTTGCTTCAACGGCGACGAAGGTCAGTTCACGAGAGAAGAGTTCTGGCAACTTCTAGGTCCGCATATTCTTATGTTCCTTGAAGACTCCCCATGGGAGGAGCTCTCTTTCAATGATATATACCGTTTAGGGCTGACGCTTTCCGTGAAGGACAACGTCGACTATAGCACACTTGAGGGGTACTCTTGGGTAATTGAGAAAATAGTATTCAAACATGGATACTACTATGGTGTGGACGAAGCTACTCAGCGCGAACACGCCATTGATCTGTATACCCTTCGCATATTCGGTACTCCTTCCAACGCATCGATGTTTCATTCCGTGACCGAATCTGGAAACTTTAGGTTTGGCACGGATAATCGAATCATGGCAATTTCCGAGGTGGACGAGTGGTGCTTCAAGAACCCAGGACGTTATTTACGAATGTCTACTGGCCGTTCTCGAGAACCCAGTCCCAGCCTTAGAGATTACGAGCTATCTCACATGCAGCCCATTCGCTTCCGGGACGAGACTGGTTTATGTCTCCCCGCAGCGTTATGCAATGGGTTGCATGCCCTCCACGCTTCTTTTTTTCATGATTACTGGGAAAGGTTCCGAGGTTATCAGAATGCTTTTGAGCAGTTTGGTATCCCCGCGCCTCGGATTCGAGACCTCCGTGATTTACAAGAACACCTTTCTCAGCGTGACGCAAACCTTCAAAGGGTTCATGGACATGGTCACTCGATTCGTCTCACAGATGTTCTTTATCTCCCTGCTGGTGTCTATCTTCTTACCCTGCATGGAACTGGGGGTGTCTACCACACTTTGGCAATCGATACTGATCATGGTCATATACTTGATTGTATGGAGCCATACAGATTGGTACTTTGCCCACATTCACTGCAGAGATGGGTTGGTAGTGGTTCTGAGTTCCTTGAAGCTACCGAAATCCGGCAACTAGTCTTGACTCCCCGTGGTTCTTCTAAACTTCCACGTCATTACAATGATAACCAAACTAAGCGTCGCCGTAGGCATGCGTCACATCGCGAGGAGGAAGTTATAGTCCTCGATTAGGTTCTTCATTAAGGGCTAGTCTTTCCACCCCTATGCATAGATTCAATAAACTGCCCACAAATTGCATACGTGCATCTGCTTTCCTACGACCATATATGAAGGTTTTATACTATATTTGTTTAGCCAATTACTCATGCGTATTCATCTTCCTTTCAATTCTCTAGAATTGTTGGTCTTCTTACATATGGGACCAGGCGTCGAGCGTGGATAGGACTCCTGCTTATCTTTCCATGCCTTGAACTTAGAGTATAAGCAGGATGCTTAGCTCTAATGATCGTACAAGGACCATAGAACTTGGATGTAAATGGGGGCCATTTCTTGGCCTTGTTCATACTTGCTCCTCGAGCTACTAGGACTTCGTTTCCTACATGAAAGACTTTATCCTTAGCAGCTTGCTGGGAGTTTGCATGCTTCAGGGCTCGCGTGGCTCTGTGACGCAAGGCAGACTCTAATTCCACCCCACGATGTAAGTCGCCCCCGCTTAGGACGAGAGCGGATGGGTCATCTTGCGACATAGGTGGGGGAACACCATACAGCAATTGAAATGGAGAAGGCCCATTTCTTAGATGACGGCGCCTATATCCATACAGTACCTTCTGTAGAAATTCGTCCCAAGGCTCTTGGTATTCTAAGATGCTCTTCGTCATGGACTTCTTTAGAATGCCAATCATCCGTTCAGCTCTGCCGTTCGACATTGGTGCATATGCCATCACCATTTTCCAAGTGATGCCATGGTGGTTGTTGAATTCTGACAGAGTTTTTGCAGTAAAACTGTTAGCATTATCAGAGACCACGGTGCAAGGCGGGCCGAATGGGGTCACGATTTCATCTTTTAGAAATTCAATCACTTCCTTGGCGGTTGATGTCGGTGTAGCTTTCGCAATCGGCCAACCTGTTACATGCTCTACTCCTACCAACATGAATCTATTCTTCCTAACTGTCGTGGGTAGAGGTCCTGCAAAATCGATAGAAAACGTATGAAATAGGCCCGTCAAGGGGTATCGGAGCGTAGTTCGATACGTCGGAATATTCTTTGCGGACTGGTATCCACCACAACTGCTTATATACTCCGTAACATGCTTGTATACCTCTGGCCAACAGTAACGTTCAAGCAAAAATTGCTTGGTACTATTAACGTCCCAGTGTCCAATATCATCATGAAACATTCTTAAGATCTGTAGTCGGTTCCTTACTTCTGGTATGACTAGAGGTCCTTTCTTAGTTCTACGGAAGAGTCTTTCATTCCACACCATATAATTCTTTGCGTTCCTCTTAATCTTGCGACGCTCGAGGGGGTCCTTAGTCTCCAATGTCAACCCCAAGATGTAGTTCCCTGTATCAACAAGGAATTGCTCTAAGTCTTCGAGTATCGGTCTTTCCGAGGAAACTGCTAGTACTACTGCATTGGTCTCCTCTTCCCCAGATACTTCAATACGCGACAAGTAGTCTGCAACACGGTTACTTGCTCCTGGCCTGTACTTTATCTCAAATTCATATTCCGAAAGAAAATCAATCCATCTTGCCAGTCTCCCATGGACATCTCGTTTTCTAAATGCATACTGCAAGGCCTGATGATCAGTAATGAGTGTAAATGGGAGGGAGGATAGCAAGTAAACACGAACATTCTTCAACGCAAAGATGACCGCTACTGCCTCGCGTTCGCAGGCTGAATAACGTCTCTCGGCGGCTGTCATCGTACGACTGGCAAACTGTATAGGATGTAGTTTGCCCTCCTTCTTATGAGAAAGTACTGCCCCTAGGGAAACACTGGATGCATCAGTTTCAACTATGAAGGGTTCATTAAAGTCAGGAAATCCTAGAACGGGGGGTTTCATTAACTTTGCTTTGAGACTTAGGAAAGCATCTTCCATTTCTGGTGTCCAGAGCCATGTTTTCTTAGGTGACGTGGCTTCATGCAAGGCAGCAGATGCTTCAGCGAACCTGGGTATGAACCGTCGATAATGACTGGCCAGTCCTAAGAAACTTCTTAGTTCCGTCGCGGAGGTTGGACATGGAGCTTCCTGTATGGCTTTGATCTTTTCTGGGTCCGTCGCAACTCCCGTCTTATCCATGATATGTCCTAAGAGCTTCACCTGAGGCTGCCCAAAACTACACTTAGCCAGTTTAATCTTCAATCCATGTGAGGCAATTCTGCCAATAACTCTTTTGCAATGCATAAGATGATCTTCTATATTGTTGGAGTAAATAACAACGTCATCCAAGTAGACACGAACGAAAGATAAGTCTTTCAGTACAGCGTCCATCATTCTTTGAAATGTGGCAGGTGCATTCATCAATCCGAATGGCATGACTTCAAATTTAAATGTACCGAATCTCCAGATGAAAGTCGTCATCTCTTTGCACTACTCTGCCATCTTCACCTGCCAATACCCTGAAAACAAGTCTAGAGTTTTGAATAGTGAGGATCCACGAAGATCATCGAACACTTCTTCTATGCAAGGTAATGGCCAACGATCGGACTTCATTTTGGCAATCAATGCACGGTAGTCCACGGAAAATCTCGGGCTTCCATCTTTCTTTGTCGCGATTACAATAGGGAAAGACCAGGCAGAGTTTGCTGGCGTAATGATTCTTGTACGAAGCATTTTGTCAACCTCATCCTTTACCAAGTCATTATGTCGCGGTGGGAGACGTCTTGCATGAAAAGTTAAAGGTCCTGGATCCTTTAGCTCAAAAGAATGCTTCAAAGGGACATCAGCAGGTCTGAGGTCCTCCAGGGACCAAGCAACGGCCTTTGAGTCTATAAGGGTCGTAGAGAGCTGCCTCTGTGCCCGCTCCGAGAGATGCTTGACCTTTGTTGCGAGCAATGCCGATTTTAGGTCTTCTTCCTCTTCGGTCAGGTTCAGCACATGTAGCTCCCCTTCTTCAATATCACTATCTTCATCTTCTTCTAATTGCAGGGGGATGGTTTCTTCCCGATCGCTCTGAGAATTCGTTATTGGGTGAGATTCGATCTCCATCGCAAGAGCCACGACAAGCTCTTTATCGTCATCAATTTCCGAACTGGAAGACGCTGGGTATATCTCTGAGTCTGAGGTGAAATCCTCACTATCGGTCTCGGAACCTTCCATATCGGGGATACGTTCATCATACTCTAGATCTAATACGGATTCTTTCTCTTCTATAGTCACAGTCACTGTATGATTTCCCATGTCGATGCAGGTCTGAATGTTCTCTAAGGTTGGGGAACCGATAATCACATCCACTGGTGGGTCATCAACAACTAAAAAGTTTAAAAGGGTCTTGGACTCACCAAACAGCACAGGTACGTCTCTGACGACACCTCGTACTACACTAGAGCTTCCATCAGCGACTTTAATCTTCCTCGTCGTCGTTTTCGGTGAGAGCGTAAGTTCTTCCATCAGAGAAGTGGAGAGAAGGTTTGGAACCGCTCCTGAGTCCAGCAATGCGTTAACTCTAGTTCCGAATAGCTTCAACTTCACCACTTTTAGTCTTCTGATACTTCCAGGCCTATGCGTGATAGCAACCTTTTGACTTCTAGCATTCTTCACAAACAGTTTTTGAATCTGTCTTTTTGCTTCTTCGGCATCTCCACGGAGCAGCTGGCCAAATATGAGCCCACATGAAGCATTTGCCAACTCAATGAGAACATTGTACCGTCCTACGAAGTCTGAAATTCCATCTTTTCGGGCCGTCTGGGCCTCCTTCCGGGCCGGCTTGCGGGATTTAGGCTTGGCCTTCTTCCGACTTGGTAGGCCCTTCGTAAGGTCAATGACTGGACCCGGCTGAGGGTTGAGTAACTCTCTCACAGCCAATCTTCCTGTCTTTGGCTGTTTCGGCAGCGCCCTGCCCTCAGCATCTCTCTTCATAGCATTGAAAGTCTCTTCTTCTTCGACTTCTTCAGTCACTATTCCCACTGTGTAGTCTTTATCCTTTCCTGAGTCTTTCAGTGTGTCTCCTTCTGTTTTCATATGTGTTTCATTGGCAGCGACGGCGGGCTGTAGCATCTGGGGCTTTGACCAACACGTAGTTTCTGAGTGTCCCATCTTCCCACACCGTGGGCATCTGGTATTCCGGTTGGGATTCTTGTCACAGCGGTTCGCTCCATGTCCTGGCTTGTGGCAGAATGAAAAGGCACGAATATTGTTCTCCTTGGTCGAAGTTTGTTTCTTCTTAACCAAGAGGGTGAGTTCCGCTATCTGAGAGGTGAGATCATCTACCTTGTTCTCCAATGACTCCACCGTTTGTTCGGGGCAACGGAGAATCCTCATAGTGTGAGGTCGCTTACCTTCTCCTCCTTTCCTTTTTCCAATGTAGGCTTCACTGAAAGTTTCTTGGCAACGAACATAGTCCCGACTGGTACGCTTGAGCGATTCGTAGTCGCGTGAACCTCTTAACAACACGTATTGATCCAGGTCCATATGTTCCATGACTGCATTTCTGAGCAATCCAAACTTAGCTTCATTGTTGAAGCCA
The DNA here is from genome assembly GCA_003194525.1 of Gracilariopsis chorda. Classification (NCBI taxonomy): domain Eukaryota; phylum Rhodophyta; class Florideophyceae; order Gracilariales; family Gracilariaceae; genus Gracilariopsis; species Gracilariopsis chorda. The sequence goes on from NBIV01000154.1 coordinate 44,241, forward strand.
GCTTTCTTGAAAACGCCATCCATTTCTGTCAGAGAACTAGCCATGTCCAACGGACGGAGCTTGCATTTCATGGCTCTTCGTATATACTCTTCCTGACTAGCCACTTAGAAAATTCTTCGATCATAGCTTGCTTCAAAGCAGCGTAGTCATATGCTTCTTCAATTAACTGTCCTTCGTACGCGTAGGTTTCGTAATAGAATTCAAACGCCTTTCCTGTCAAACACGGCAGGAGTTGCGTTGCTTTTTCCGAATCGTTAGTGTCTTTCGCGACAACATTGTCAAAGAAAAAGAAGAATTACACTACATTCGAGTCAGGTTCACCATTGAACACAATTGCTGAAGACGACGACATCGTTCTGAAAAGGTCCCTTCTCGAGAGTACCATGAAAGCAACAAAGCGGCTTGTCTCCCTTTTCGGATGGAAAGGGAGGAGGGGCTGGCTTTTATTGACTCTGGCCCTCCAGCGAGATCGCTGGAGGGCCAATCAGACGTCTTCATAAAGGCTGGCGTGCCATACGCGCCAGCCAAGTCCGTCCACGTGGACAGCCTCTACAGGGAGCTCACTGTCAAGCGAGCTCCTGCGCTCCACGCAGCCGAAATAAAATCTAATTCTCAGCAGCCACTGGCCAAAGACGCGTCCCACCCACGCTCGTAGTCAAAAATAAATTCAGCATTTCGTGCGTGTACCTGTTGTACGTTGTACAACCCTAACTTCATTCGCAGTTCGTTCAGATGCACACGCAATCTCAGCACGGCAGTTGACGGCTGCTCTGACTGTCACGTCCACTGTCAAGACCTCTCATCACACTCCGTTAATCATCGGTCCCCATTTCATCGCGCCGCAGACAAAGACGAGAAATCAAATCCGTGGAAACACAAATTGATTCATATAATTACATTCAGTGGCCGTATGTACTCGCCCACGCCCCACCACCACAGCAGGCAGAGCAGCACAACGTGAATTCGCCCCAACTTGAGGGTATGGTCATTCAAATCACAAGACTAGTGTCTATCTGACCAGCGACCTCATATGAGGTCAATCTTAATTACTCTAGAACTTTATCAAAACCTTAAAACTTTTCCAAAAACTTTTTCGCTTTGATCTTCTCATCATGTCTTCTACGCCGGCAGCGCTTAACCATGTCCACAACACATCACCAACAGTCGTAGCTGTCACATCAAGCACTATCGTCAACAACATTCGTACACAATGGCCCCGTCCACAGATCTTCGCAGAACTGTTGGAACAACTGTCAACAGTCGTGCTCGTCTGGTTACAAATGACGCTGAATGCAAACGTTACTACGGATCTCTATGGAAGTCAACAACGGTACACGGTTCTGTCCTCAATGTTGACATACGTAACATCAACAATCGAAATCTCACTTTTCTGACTGTGAAGTTTCGTCTACCGAACCGAGAAAAAGAAGTAACTCTACCTCTATCTAGTGTCAAGCTAGGTACCGGTGTTGACGAAGCCGTGAATGCTGCAGAAGAGCCTATTACCGAGGTTGAACCCATTAATACGCAAAATATCGAGGAAGATGCTCTTGTCACACCATCTCAGATGCAAGTTTTGCAGCCGCAAACAAGTTCATTAAGCGAAAATGCACCTGTCCAATCAACTGTGATTCACGGTCGTGTGTGGGAAACCTGTACGACGTTGAGTCCTCTGAATGGTTGTATGCAAATGCATCAGTGGAAAGTGGTTGGCCCAGCTGGAGATTTTATCTCACCGCGTCACGTTCCTCCAAACATGAGTGCATTAGATTTCTTTCTTTGGATGTTCCCTATGCAGCATTTGCAGTTCATAGTGAACAGAACAAATGTTCGGTTAGAAAGCAAAGACGTTCGGAGGACTTCAGGGGGAGAATTGCTCAAATTCTTTGGAATTCTTATCCTCATGACTCGCATTGAGTTCTCTAACAGACGGGATCTTTGGAGCCTCGAGCCTTTTTCTAAGTTTATTCCTCAGCCAAATATTGGTCTTGCGATGTCACGGAACAGATTTGAAATGCTTAGAAGTTCAATATGCTTCAGCGGAAATGGTGTGACTGAAGAGCAGGGAATCGCGCGTTGGTCCTTCGTAACAGATTTTGTGAAGGCAATCAATGACCATCGTCGGTCTTTTGTCACGCCATCACATGCCTTATGTGTTGACGAAGGAATGTCACGATGGTACGGATTAGGCGGTAATTGGATTGATGTCGGGCTTCCGCACTATACGGCATTAGACAGAAAGCCGGAAAATGGTCTTGAAATGAAGGCCGTATGTTGTGCACGAAGTGGCATAATGCTGAACATTGAGCTCAATATGGGTGCAAATATTCCGGAACAAGTTTTTGATTCTGATAACGCCCATGGAACGGCAGTCTTACTTCGCTTAGTGCAACCATGGTTTGGATCAGGACGGTTGGTATGTGCGGATTCCTTTTTTGCGTCTGTCAGTACAGCGAAAGCATTACTGGAAAAAGGTTTAAGGTTTACTGGAGTTGTCAAAAATGCTACTCGTGAATATCCGATGACACATCTCTCCGAAACTACTTTATCAGACAGGGGAGATTTTGTATCTATGCTATCGAAAGGAAGCATTATCAATAATGATATAATGGCTGTAATGTGGATGGACAGAGAAAGAAGGTATTTCGTATCAACCTCTGGCACGGTTAGTCCTGGCTGTCCTATTATTCGAGAAAGGTGGAGACGGGAGGGAAATATTTCTAAGAAAGTGGAAATGGAGGTCGCAATTCCCGAAGTGTGTGAAGAGTATTACAAAAACTGTTCAATGGTCGATCGCCATAACAGATGCAGACAAGATGATCTGAATCTGGAGAAGAAAATTGAAGTGAAAGAGTGGTCATTTCGAGTGAACTGCTCTCTTTTATCGATTTGTATTGTGGACGCCTGGAAGTTGTACAAAGCCGCAAATGGAACCCGAAACGTGAAAAGTCCGCACCACTTCTATTGCCAGTTGGCTGATGAACTAATTGAGAATACATGGGATACCACAGGTCTAATGAGCAGAGATGAGCAAGAATGTGAAAATGATCATGAGAAGCCAATGTTTGCAGGCACTGGCTTGCATTTAATGCAGACGAATAGAAGGAGAAAAAACAAGGATGGCAAGATTACAAAAGCTTTATATCAAGGACGATGCAGTTTCTGCAAAGGTAATACAAAGTCCAAGTTTTTATGTTCTGGGTGCTATATCAGAAAGGAAAAAGAAGTGTTTTTATGTCACACTGGTACTAATAGAGATTGTTTTATGAAACACATTGAAGAGTGTCACGGTATAATGAAGTTCAGAAGCTGACGAAGATGTCCACAACCTTGTCAACCTTCGTTTTTTATATTAAAAATCTATGTTTAAATGCAAAAGTTTACAATAAGTTCATTTTACCTTTAGCCCCCTACTAATTCAATCCGCGTTATTTAGACTTGCTAGATTATTTAAACTCTATTACGAAACTGCCCCTTTAACAGATGTCACCGTATTCTTTCTGCTGTTCAAGTGGGTGTTATAAACGTTCTGAGAGTTTAAAGATATTTAGAATTAGTCGAGCTCCCGAAGGAGTTTTGGAGTTTTATGAAACTCAGCGAGGTTCGAACTCATGTTTTGCTGCTCGCATGTGACCTGACGACCACTGAGCTGCTGTTATGGCTCAATGGTCGTCTTCTACAAGTACTTATAGTTGAAAGACCACCCGGTAGGCCATGTTTCAAGTTCAAAATTTGAAATGTGGGGCCATGCGGATCAGATTTCAATTTTTTTTTTAATTTTGCGTGCCGTTGCGCTGACCTCATATGAGGTCAAAATGACCTCATATGAGGTCAGCGCACCGGTCCGATAGACACTAGTATTGTTTATCATCTGTCAACAAAAGTTTCCGAACTGCACAAAATACTCAAGTTCGTACTCATCGCAACAACAAAGGCATCGCAGAAAGCTTTTCAGCGTTCAGCCTAAGACGAACAGACCAAAACAAAGAACAACTGATATCATACCCATCAAAAAACCTACCGTCGGCAGACCCCATGGTATTCATCTGTGCAGCGGTTTGTCACTGTAACGCTCATTCAAACAAACCCGCCTGCATCAACGGGACCCACTTGAAGCTTGTAGTTCGTACTGGCTCTCAGAAAGCCCACATATCTAGCCTACAAACTTTGTTAGAGTATACCCCGTTCTCCTCATGGGAGCTCAACACCCCACCGACATCTAAGCAATGTCCCTCACACAGCTTCCTTCTGAACAGCCTTGACCGCTGCTTTCGTCGTCAGCTTTGCGCGTAGTTTCGACGCTACTTGCTCAACATCCTCAGCGCCAGAGACAGCCTTCTCAGAAGCTGCTTTCTTATCCACTATCTCAGTCACTACAGTTGCAGGCTTGCTTTGCGCGTCGGCTGCCTTCCCCTCTTTCTGCGCAGCTTCCTCCCACGTCTCATAGCAATAGTACACCTGGCACGTGCGTGCAGGAGCATACACTTGTATGTAGTATGGTCTGTTATGCCACGGTTCAGTATTCGTCGTGTGGACCACATCCCAGTGCACTCTTCCATGTCCACCAGTGTTCGTGCCATCCGAATCAAGAACCAACTTATACCGACCACCCCAATAAGTGCCAATACGATAATCAGAATACGATTGATTATGATGGAAGTTAAACACGAACAGCAGACGATCGCCCTTTTCAACGACGACCAGCTTGTCACCTTCGTGTGACAAAACGACATACTGATGTGCCTGGAAATGGAGGAACGGATGTTCGTCGTCCAAAGCGTGCGCCATCTTCTCAAAAGCGTACAAATGCTTATAACGTAGCGACTGATTGTCGCAAAGATCCCAGCGACGACGTGCATGTTGGTAAGAGTTGCCGTTTCCTTCACGCGGGAAATCAATCCATTCTGGATGACCAAACTCATTGCCCATGAACGTAAGGTAACCTTCACCCGATAAGCACATGGTCAACAGTCTGATCAACTTGTGCAGCGCAATTCCACGCTCGATGGTGGGGGAAGGGTATCCATCGCAGCTCATATCAGTGTACATAGCGGCATCCATAAGCCAAAAGGCAATAGTCTTGTCCCCAACCAACGCTTGATCATGACTTTCGCAGTACCCAATGGTCTTCTCGTTCCAACGGCGATTGGTAAGAGTGAACACAATATTACCCATATTCCAATTCTCGTCCTTCTCCTTTTCAAGAACCTCGATCCACATGTCGGGAATGGCCATGGCCAAACGGTAGTCGAAACCGAGTCCACCATGTTCAACAGGGACACAAAGAGTAGGCATGCCGCTGACGTCTTCAGCGATAGTCACGGCCACATCAGGATGCAAGTCATGAAGTAACTTATTGGCAAGCATCATATAAACACAAGCATCAACATCAACCTGCAGTCCAAAGTATTCATTATAGTTGCCAGTGAACTGCACACCAATGCCAGAATGAAGGTACAACATGGAAGTGATACCGTCGAAACGGAAGCCGTCAAAGTGATACTCCTCCATATACCATCTAAGATTGGAGAGCAGGAAGCGAAGAACCTCCCAATGACCATAGTTGAAGAGCCTAGAATCCCACAACGAATGCCTTCCACGTTCTCCTTCATGGAAGTACTGGTGGTCTGTGCCATCGAAGTTATTGATACCGTCCATGGAGTTACTGGAGGCATGTGAATGGACGACATCCATGAGCACGTACAATCCGAGCTGATGTGCCTTATCGATGAGGTACTTGAGATCCTCGGGTGGCCCACAGCGAGAGCTGATGGCAAAGAAGTTAGTAACGTGGTATCCAAAACTGGCATAATACGCATGCTCCATAATGGCCATGATTTGCAAAGCAGTGTAGCCAGTGTTCTTAATACGCGGAAGAACGTTGTCAGCAAACTCTCTGTATGAGCCGACCTTTAGATCGTTAGTGCCCATGCCGACATGACACTCGTAAATACGAAGCGAAGAGGGTCGCTTGACGTGATCTGGACCAATCCACTTGTACTTCTCCGGGGGGTTCCAGAAGACGGTATCATACAGAAATGTGTGCGGGTCTTGCACGCAGAAGGTTGCCCACGCCGGGTTGCGGTCGAGCCACGGACCGTGATGGGGCACAACGGCAGCCTTCACCTTGGTGCCGTGCTTGATAGCCGGGACGCCCGGCTCAGGATCCGGAATGAAGCAGGACCATATGCCAAATTCATCGCGCTGCATAGGGACAGAGTGACGATCCCAGTTGTTAAACTCGCCAAAGAAGAACATTTCGCGGGCGCTGGGTGCCCATTCGCGGTAGCGAATGCCTCCCTTGACGCGCTGGATTCCCATAGTTTGATATCCGCGTGAAAAGTTGTCGAGGGACTTTTCGCTGGACTCGATGGCGGACAGAATCTCGGAAAACTTGGCATAGCGATAACGCAGGGCATCTGCAAAGGGCTCCAAGTAGCGATCATCGCGGATGCATGCGGTGCCGTCTTTCTTATCCTTCCAGGCGGAGTAGTGGGGGTCTTCCGAGCCCATGGTGACGGGGAAGTGATGGGGGAGCGGTAGGCGAGCGGGAAGCAGGTGTGGAGGAAGTGAGTGTGTGCGAGGGGTGGATTTGGGGTGCGCAAATAAAGCGGAGGTTAAGTGAATCAGGACATGCAGTTGGGCTGCAATGAGCGGCTGTGTGCGAGTGAAATGGCGAATGGGCAGTGCCACGGCTGACACGATCCGAAGAACTGAGCCACACAGCGAGCGCGACAGCGGTGGCGGCACGCGCGTGCAGCGTGCGGCTGTGCACACGCCGCGTATGCTGGACGCGCCACGAGGCACACGTGTGTTACCCACCGTTTTTTGATCACAATGTGAACAGCGAAGTCATTCGTTGTTTAAATCATCGCGCTGAGAGAATGGCAACTGGTGAAGTGCGCAGCGTGAAGGTAAGGCCACAAGGGCAGAATGGTTGTTTGGGCAACGGCGGGAGAGTCGATCGCATGGCCACGCGCACATGAGCGCCAGCGCTCTTCGGAGAACACGGCCGTGCAACAAGTTGCCAACGGAATAGGCATGTGCATTGAAAAGGCGCAGGCTTGGAGGTGCTCCGCTTCCAGGCGCTTGGCGAGCGGCTGGCAACTGTTGGCTGCTGCGCCCACAACGGACGCTGCTTGTGCCTGGGCCCTTTGTACATATGGAGATGTACAAAAATGTATCTTGTGCATTGTGCACTATTTTGGGGTCGCGCTTTGAGCGACGCCACGGAAGAGACACTTCGGAATCGTTGTATCAGATTTGTTTTTAAATTTTCGCATAGTAAACATGAATCATTTTTAATTTAACGAGGCGCACGTGCTCCAGCGCGTGCACATCTCGCGACTGCGCAGCGGTCACGGCAGGGCGCCCGCGCAACTGGCGCCATCACATCATGCAGGAGTAATGCATGGTCATCATCCGCGTGGCGCACTACAGTAAGTTTATGTACAAAAGCATGCGGATTGTGAATGTTTGTATCTTTTGTTTATTCAACGCCCGGCGCAGCACATCATCGGGGTTTGATTTTCGGCACGGGTGCCACGGGCACGTAACGACGGAATTGAGGAGTTCACGATGATTGACTTCATATTGTTTGGCTTTCTGTACCCTCTTTTTGGGTTCTGTGTTTTTAGATGTTTTTAGGGGGTACAGATTTTGAACATTGGCACGTACACCGTGCCGATGTCAACTATGCCAAGCAAGTCTCCCGATGGCCATAGGGCGTAGACTATGATACTTTACGGCTGCCGTGCATGTCCGCCGCTCTCAGCTGTGGGGTACGGTTTCACCGCTGTACCGAAGGTCCCACTGGTGCAACGGTAGAAGCTCATAGAGCCGTTCGGTCCACCGGGCCGCTCTCCCGCGGAAAGCAACGTCGCGCTCTTCGCCCCGCTGCCTGCTTTGGCGCGTCAAATACCAACTCGACCGCTTCCATGGCCAGCAATCAGCACGTCTTCTTCACTCCGAAACCTAGCTGCTGCGGGGGAAGCGGAACCCACTCGAAGAATGCTCCGCGCTCCTGCACGTAGCCGAGCCCGGGGAATTGCTCGTGGTACGACACCGCCAACGTCGCCGTACTGGCCAAATCGCCAAGAAGTTGCACGCGACTCATGTACGCCTGCGTCTGGTTATTCTCCGTGAAGAATCCCCATTCCGGGTTTTGCAACTGATCCGCCTACACAAGCCATATGCACTCCGAATGTCAGTTGTTGTTTCTGTGCGCGCCTGCGAATCCACGCGTTGACAGCGATGGAATTACGTACCGTTGATACCCACGCATCTCCGGTGAGCACAAGTCGCTTGTCGTCCGATTTCATTTCAATCGCACAGTGGCCGTCTGTGTGTCCGAATGTTGACATGAACCGGATGCCTTCCACCGGTGTCGCTTCACTATTCTCCGTGTCCACCAAATGAAACATACCAGTACGCTCGTACGGTCGAATCGCATCCAAATAGATCTGCGCGAAAGAGTCTGCGTCCAACGCATCATCCAAACGAATATCGAGATAATGGTTAGTTCACTCTATCAATGCATTCCATAATCTCAGTAAACGACGCAATCTTGCACAAACTTACCAAGTGCGTCTGTCGTCAGAAGCGGAGATGTACTTGACAGACTTGGAGACGACCAATACTCGTGTTCCCTACGCCCTATGAACACATCCGCATTGGGAAAAGCTTTTGTACCACCTTCCGTAACTATCCCGGCAACATGGTCCCCGTGAGCATGAGTCAAGAACACAAAGTCAATCGAAGATGGCGAAATATTCGCAGCACGAAGATTCTTCATCAACTGTCCAGCGTTCTCAAACAGCGGAAACTCCGGCAACTTCTGAGGTAACAAGAACGATCCCGTGTCAAATATCGCTCTGCCCGCCGGCATGTCTGCCACTAGAACGTTTTGCGACAGCACTATGGGGAATGCTGTACGAAAGTTCTTTTCGTACGAACGTTCAACTGCTGGGGCAGGTACCGAGAATGGGTTCACGGCTACTTCGGTTGGTCCATCGGATAGGATAGTGCAGTTCACCTTGCCGAATTGAAAGTTGTAGATAGTTGGGTTTGATGAGCATGTGCCGCCACTGGCGCTTGTGCGATAAATCATCGATATGCATAACAGCGATATAAGATACATCCCATACATACTCAATCTGTTGTCAAAGTGTTATGGTTGTGGAATATTTTCACTATGGACGATGCGTTCTTGTCTCAGGTTTCTCATTGGCATCTCTCTTTTATAGCCTTGGTTTCCTCTCTGGATATCCAGAGGGGCAGAAATGAGAGAGAGAGAGAGAGAGCCGTTCCTGGGTTCTGATGAAACGCATTCCTCCTGTTCCAGCATGCTGTGCACCCAGAATCTTCGGTAGACAGAGAAGGCTAGCCCGAAGACGCTGTTTGGGTAGACAGGGGAGAATGACTGGTGAGGTTGCCTCATGTGAAGTGTCGTTCTATGATTACCAAGGGTTGGCGGTCTACCGCTACCCGCTCACCTGTGTTACTGTGTCTTCATGCGCACCAAATCAAAAATGTTTTTCCGGTCGCATGGAACACAATGTACATGCTTGTCTCGCATTTCGACTTTCTGGCTACCGTTAACCCTTCAGCTTCCATGTTCTGAAGAACGGTTTGTCGGTGCTCGTGTCTCGTGAGCTGGCGTTTCCGTGCCAAATTTATTCGTGTAATGTGGGGCGACCATCCGAGCGCAAGCGCAAGCCAAGCGTAGTTATCACGACATCCCAATCTAGGTTAACTATTGTCTATTCAGGGGGGATCACACTTTCTATGAGCAACTTTGTCAAGTCGGCTCATAAACGGCAAGCGTGTGCCCGGATATCCCCAATTCAACGAACGCTGTGTCACCTTTAATCGCGACAAGAGCTGTATACTAACCACAGCACCATGATCTTGGTTTTTACTCGAAGACCTCTTCTTTGAACGGCTACCAGATTCGGTGTCCATTCCCGGGACCATTCTGGTATCAGATGAGGGCTTCGCGTCAGCAGGAACAAGATATCCGGGGCAATGTACGACACCCCCACGAGCACTTCCCGCCACGAAGGCTACGCCGAAGTTCACGGCCCGCTAACCAGCACACAAATTCTTATTTCTACTGTACTTATTTTCATTTCGACGAATGGAGTTCCTGCTTGTGTGAGTTATGGGAGCGCATGGAGCTTTTTCTCAAAGGGGCACCGAAGTTATGTCATATCGTGGAAAGGTGAAGAGGTGCAGATAATTCGCTACCGATGGTAACCGTGGTTAGGAGCCTTCTACTGGGAGGTTGCTTGTATCTTCAAATGTTTGACGTCGCGTTGTATTCTACGCTTAGCTGTGTGGGATAGTAGTCGCGGACCAAGAGCTCCTGGGAATAATATTCCGGGAAAGGGTGGCAAGATAATATCTTGCCACCCTTTCCCTGACTTTTCCCAGGCGGCCTCGGCTACCATAGTCTGCTCATGACTCATGAGCAGACTATGGTAGCTGAGGTGGAGGGCTCACCGAACGCGGCCTTTCCGCATCGCGTTTATCCTGGGAGCACTAGACCCACTCGAAAAGGGATCCGAATGGTTTTACAGGGTTCTTGTGGATCCTACGCCGAGCTCTGAAGGAAGCACGTGTTTCAAACCTATCTTAACGCCCGAAATCGCCAAGAGTAAAAAGGAAGGGGAAGGTAGGATGTTGCCAGTGCTTCTGAATTGCGCAAATTGGTGCATGCATCTCCATCTTGTCGTGGTGGCCCCTCAGCTGGCGTCCTCCATGGATGAAGACGGAATACTGTAGCAGAAGAAATATAAAAGAAGGCAAAGCGCGCTAGAACGAAATGAATAAGCAGTCTGGTCTCCCCGCAGAAGCTTACGACACTCTGCTATGTCCAGTATCAGCTAATGAGCGTAACACAGCTGCTGCAAGTTGGGAGCTAGCAGCCGTCTTGTAACAATGGATACAGTGCTATTTGAGCAGTTAATAGGATGGAGTGCTACGAAGATGTGGTGACCATTGTACACAAACAGATCTTGGCCTATCGACATGGACGTACTACGTGTAGGGCTTGCAGAAGAGACAGAGGCTTGTAGGAGAGACCGTATTTGCCTGTAATAGATACAGAGTCGGGAATGGATATATAAGTAGTTCTGGCGACCCAGGGCGTCGTCTGGGAGAGAAGGCATCGACCTATTTGGCTTTACTCCTACTTAAACATATTGTTTGCTACACGTCTTCGGCTATATTCAGATGACAAAGACTAAGAGTGGTGCTACGGTACAGGGAGAGCTAGACTTTCTCGCGCAGTGGCCACAATACCTGTGGCTGGTGTGAACGAGTTTATATTCGATGATCAGTTCTTACAATGTGGCGGTAGAGCGGCTTCACGACTGAAAGAGGTGCCTCAACGTCACTTCACAATTCCTTGCCTTGCGCCTCTGGATAAATGAGAAAGCATGACACAAGCCAACGAGTCAAAAAGTGTTTCACTATGGGAAAAAAGGAGAGCTGCATATTAAACAAACGAAATCGAGAATCAGGGCGTTTCGTATGATGCTATATATATACCCATACACTGATACATACCTCCGAGATGAAAGTGCACATGGGTATATGCCGTCACCAGAACGCCGCCGAGTCGTTATCGTTATTCTAGCCCACCCTTCGTACTAACTTACTAAGAGCATTCACACAAAAGAAACGTCTTGACACAAGTTATCAGCAGATAGCACTAATCTGTTCAGCGTGTCGCGACAATCTCAATCCATACCGACCAAATACTTTCTTGTACAGTTTGGCGATATCGCAGCGGTTACGGTCAAATTCTTCGCCGGAGAATCCGACATCGGTGACCAGCTTCGCTACGTCCAAGCCATGTACAAGTCTTTTGTCATAATACGTCGTGTACGGCACTTTCATTCTCTCGACGAGCTCCAAAACACGGTGATCCGGAGCAATCACAAATGCTGGAATTCCCGCCCCAAGTGCTATCATGTTCCCGTGTATTCTTGCTCCGAAAGCGACGTCCATAGTGCGGAGACTTTCCATCCATTCTTCGGCGTCACTAATAAACCGCAATCGTTTGAACGGAATTCCCGCCTCCTTCATCTGCGTCAAATCCTCAAGGGTTTGTACATACATGTAGCTGTTGGGGTATTCCTCGAGTAAACTAGCCAAGAAGCCAGTGATCTTCTTTTGCGGCTTCATATTGATCGCAACTTTCAAAGTGCGATCTCCTATCCTTCGCTTTAACGCTTCATATTTCAGTTGAAGAGAACGCCCGAGATGAACGTCGTTGTTAATGAAGAGACTAGGACATCCCGCAGCAACACCGTACTCGTATCCTGCCAACCGAGCAGCTTCGAGAGTAAAGCTTCCACGCATAAGCATTGGAACCTTGTGAGCTTGCATCGTCTGGAGCATTGCCTTCGCTGGTTCAGTGAACTCAAAGTCCTTCGCGCTGGTACGAATCTGTTCACCTGGGGATAGATCCTCGACTCTTATATTGCGCTGAAAACTGTGCTGTATGCCAATACCAATGAGTAGCATAACATCACCGTCCTCTTCCACAACGCGACGCTCGAACTCAAAAAGCATCTGTACCCCGAGATCAAAGATGTTGGCAATGGGTCGGTAATAGAGCATCTTCCTGTCTTCCACTTCAGGTACTTTCTTCGAACATACACTGCGCGTTCTGTTGCATGTGAGAGAAGAGGTGAAGTCGACAAGTCTATGCATCGTGGCGTACTGCCATACCAGGTTGCCATGATTCTTTCCAGTGTCCTTGAGTGCTTCTTCATATCGCTTATATACAATGTCTGCCCTTGGATACTTTACGCAATTGCTCACCACATACTTTTGGATTGAGTCGCCATTTGTAGTTGAAGAAAATGCGATCGGGTGCTCATGAGTACGTGAAGATAGCGCGGTGGCGTTGGAAGTCTCACCTCGTAGATCTGAATCTCCTAATGATGGCGCTTGCCTGTCTTTCCCAAAGGAGAGGGTCTGTACTGAAACAGGAAGGGTAAGAGTATGATTCGGTGCAGAAAGTGGTGAAGTGGTTTTGGAGATGTCGGGAAGGGAAGGGCTTTTCTCAACAGCATCCCTGCAAGAGGAAAAAATGACAGCCAACAGAAGAAGGAACTGAACCGCCAAAAAAGTCCGCTTACTGTTCCGCCTGCTTTTCATCGCGTCCGTTTCTTTTCCGGCAAGATACAATGGAAACCCCATACCAGCCAGCGCGAGACCAGCAATGTGCGACAGGTTCAATGAGTCTCCAAGGACAATTGCCGATATGATAATCCCACTAAACCGCTTCAGCGTGTTCAATAAGGAGTGTGTGAGCGCATCCATCATTTCCAACAAGGCGATACTGGCGAACTGGTATGAGTTGAACAGTACTGCGTTGCGCAGAAGATATGGGAAAGATGGCATTGAAAACCCGTGAAAGATCAGCTTGTAAAGAAGGATGAGAACGCCAAACGGAAGGCTACACACTTGGAGCATGAAGAAACGTTGTTCTGTTGTCATGTTCTTCGACAATGATCTTTGGTCTCTCTTCATGAGAATGTTTCTCAATGGTAAACAAAGGTTTGCCAAAACAATAGGTGATACGGTAAGAACGGTAAATGAGTGTTCAGAAAACATGATAACTCCACCAAGGACCATCAACATACCGAAGAACGATAGTACGGACGTGGGCTCACCGAGAATAACTCGTTTCAGCAGAAGGGCTGCAAGCGGCTCAGTAAGCTTCCACATAAGCGTAGATGTAGACCCAATCAAACGGTACGAGGAATTTGTGAGCAACGTCCCAACAAGATGAAAGAAGCCTATCGCTAGCGCTATGGTTCTGAAAGGTCGCAGACTGAACGAGAAGAAGCGGTTGTCTTGTTGAAGGCTAGGCGTGGTTTCCTTACCCTTCGTTTGCAGTACAGAGGGTTTAGAGAGAGACAACATGTACGCCATTAACATTCCGACAAGAATCTGCGAAAACGATAGATCGACAAAGAGAAGATCCGAGGGGAACTTCGTAAGTAGTAATTGGGCATCGATAGCATAAATGCTGTTGCATGCCCACCATACGAGAAACAGAATAGCAAGCAATGATACGCGGGAATAAGATGGGCCACGAGTCAATGCTGTGAAACTGACGATACCAACCATATCGGTGAAAGATATGATCAGACCCAAGAAGAGTACCAGTCGGCTTTGAAGGAGTTTAAGAACTGTGAAACGCAGAGTGTAATATGGGAGAAGCTTGTGGGCGGAACAGGATGCAAGTAGGAGGAAGAACCGCTGGGTGTACGAGAGGTAACATGATTTCATTTCACCAGATTAGGATACATATATCTTGGAACCTGCGTCTTACAGCAGAGACGCATGCATTGAATTTCGGGTATCGAGACTGAACTCTAGCATCTTGCTAGTGACGCATTCTTTGTAATATATTAAGGGATCAAAGGTCACATATCATCATACCACACTTGGGTGGAGACGTGATTATTGATAGGTGACGTGCTACGTGCGCAAGACTTGAGGTCTGAATTGTATACTTGTTGGCGTGTGTAGATACTAAAATTTGCTGTTCGTGCGTGTGCGCGTCCGCGAAGTGCCTAGCTTCTTACGGTGTCGGGTGTGTCACTGGGTTGCAGTAACTCTGTGGGTGGTACTTAACAACTCTTAACTCGCGATGTTGTAATGTAAGCCTGAAACCCTAACCGTGCAGTGGCCACACCCCTAAGCTGATACACGAATGGATGTGTCGTTCTCCATCGCCTGTATCTTACAAGAGCCCCAAGCTGTTACGCAGTGCTACGTTATCAAGCGTCCAAGCTATAAATTGCAATATTTCTAAATCCCTCTTAGTCAGTGTAGCAATGGAAATTAGCGATACCACTCTTGGTGGTAAAGGTGCTATATCAGCAGTATACGGTAGACGCAGCACTGCGCGTGAAAACCAAGGATCCTTTAGTGCCGGGTGACTTTCTTTGCCTGGAATGCAGACACGAGAGACCTGCTCACCGCGATTTGCAAAGGAGCACTGTTGCACTTTTAATGTATTTACCCAACGAATATATCTCTTCGAAAAATCTTCCGTCGCTTGCGCACTGCTGACGGAGACTTGATGATGCAGATAACCTAACTCCGAAATGAATTACTACGGCAGTTTGAGTTCTTGTCTGAATTCTCAGCCATGACTATGCCACAACAGTTTTGGCACATTGCTATCGCGTTCCAAAAATAACCCCCCTTGTAGATTACATACTGTATCTGATCATTTCATTCTCCACGAAACTTTTTTCAGCTTGCCGCAACCATGAAGAGAAACACCCGCTAAATACGAGATTGTTGCTAAGCGAGGAAATTGCAAGAAAAGCTGGTCGAGTGCTTGAATCTTAAGAGAGAGGGTTATGCAACGAAGAGCTTTTTCGTTTGGCACTTACTGAATTCGGGACGCGAGCACACACACGTGACAAACTAAGCATCCCTCAGCCGGTTATGTCTCGCTCTCGTGGAGAGGGGCCCCAGCGATAAGCTCGTCGTTGTCACATATGAAGATAGGAACCTGAGGAGCCTGAACCGTCATTTCGCTATTTCGTCTGTTTCAAATGGAAAGAGCACTCGTGTGTGTGAGCGCGAGTGCGTAAACTTCATATCAAGGGATCAAGGGTAGCAACCTTACTGTATACAACAACGTAAGAACCCCTTTCTCTGGCGTACCTTCAACGTTGACGATGCCGCAGTCGGTCACGTGTAACCATTGGCGGGCTCAAATCGTTCACGCAGTGCAGTTGCTTTCTTGTGATTCCTTGTCACCAGGATGAATTTATCGACACGTGCCGTTCTGCTATTATCACGTTTCCTGGTTCTTCGAAAGCGCCCCTCTCCAATTCCAGTTGCGCTAAACAACCCTGAACTCGGAAGTCCAAAATTGGAGCAAGTTCTGGAGCCAAGCAAAAATGAGAAGTAGCGACACCTGTCACTGTTGCCCAAGTTTATGAACAGATACACTGCTGATGTGTATCGCTAATCTCCTCGGCGATGAATCGCGTCGTGTGTGTGTAGTTACGGGCACGTGCCTGTAATAGAATAACACCCGCTTAGCATTACGACCATTCCATATGATTACATACGACCGTACAAGTAGTATAAGTACAGAAGTCACTGATGGAGCGACGCTCTGCTTTGTTCCTGTCATCGGCAATGTGTCGATCCTGGTTCTGTTAAAGATGTTCAGTACTAGTTTGCATCAGCCTTCATTATATTACAGTGCCCCTAATTCCAAGGCAAAGGCATTCGCTTTCTACAAGTAGAAGGCTAATTATCTATTCGACGGCTAAATTCCCCTAATAGACCAAATCGCATCTCCATTTGCCTCTCACATCTGGCGTAGCTTTAGAGTGTTTTATCTTTTCGGAAGGTCAGCACACCTCGACGGGCGGAACTGTATGTTCCCTGAGCAGGACTCGCTAGTACCTCGCAGTGGTACCTCACTACAACCATATCCAGCGCAAAGCGAATTAGCATCGTCACTCCAGATGGGCTACGAAAGCTTTGAAGCCCCCATCGCGTCGTGTTTTACAGCTACTACGTAACTGTTCAACATGAATTATTTAGGATGAACTCCTTTCTGTTGCGCGCAAAAATCTTACAATCTGTGAATCAGCTTGTCGATAACCATTTTGCATTCTTAAAGCTCTATGCAAAGTCTTATTGGGCATAATACAACATAGCAAAGTTTCATAGCACATATTACACTACTTGATAAATGAGAACGTGTGATTTTATAGTGTAGCCATTTCTGACCTTGTAGTGTTGGACAAAACCCAAGGCAGGTGCACGGTTCCGTCATTAAAGAAACGTGAATAGGCAGCAGTAGAGTAGGTAGCCGTCTGCATCTAAACCGTTTCCAATTGGGAGACAGCGCCGTAGTACTAAGACCACGGCAGGACCCTCTCCTTAAATCAAAGCATCAAACCACACCATCTCCCGACGAACAACTTGCGTAGTTCGCCATAGTAATCACTGGTCTCACTACAACAGTTCAAATACTATGTATTATTTTTTCGATCGCACTGTGTGAAACGCATTCAAGGCCTGAAGGCGGCAGCCATACGGATGAAACTCAACCAGAAGTTACATATCAAGAATCGTCATTTGCATCTACTTTTAATAGCCATCACCAACTGTTTGGCACAGATTTTGCTTCAATCAGGACATTTCTTGACCCGTTAGATCAGAATTGGGAGTAAGTAACATATCGCGCTCTCCAAGTTGCCGTAGTAGATTCTACGACCACCGAACCAGTCCGAACGGGTAATTGTATGTACTTTATTAACCCCGAATGGTCTAAATCTATCGTGGAACTTAACTTTATCCCTGATCTGACTGATGCCAAGATGGCTACAGATGAGATGCTACGAACCTTCTTGGAAGAGTGATCCAAAACGAAAAGGGCCACCATCTCAAACTTCGCTCTAGACGGGCTCATCGAAAAAGAACTCTGAATTACCATTACCAACACATCGGCCCCAATGCGTATGGAGAACCTTTTCTCATCCTATATATCAATGATAAAGCGACATGGATTGAAACGAGTAACGACTTCAAGACCCAGGACCGCAATTAGACACATCCTTTCCACGGTGAAGCCGAAATCACTTCGTACAAAGCTTGAATCTAATATCGAGTTCTCCCACATAGAGCTACGATAGGACTTCAATGCTATTTCCAAGCACGCCATGAAGGTAATGAAATCCTTTGATGACCATGAAAATGGTCCCATCTCAGGCAGCTCGAATCTTTGTCCCAACAGAAACGGAAAAAGCTCATCATCCAAGAAGAATAGTGGCAATTCTGAAGCAGGCAGCGCCAGTAGCGAGCCTCGCAAACCTCACTCACGAAACAGACCTCCTCCACTGTGCCTTCACCCACCGTGTGAGAAGAAAGAATATCGGCGCTGGGCTTATGATTGCGAATTATGCTTTGAAGAGGATAATTGCGAGTAAAAAGCCGAATTTGCGGCAAAAAAAGCCGCACACGCACCTAAAATATCTACACGCAGTCAGAAAAGCAAAGAGAAGTCCGCTGATTCTAAAGGGACAGTGAATAGACTGCAACCTTTGACAACTCCGCACTCGCCTCCATCTTGCGTCATTACGGTGTCAGAAGGAAGAATGTCCCTCGACCAAACTGGACATTGCGATGATGGTAGCGACGACAGCATTGTATCTCCAAGCCTTGCTAAGAAATCTGCACTGAAGGGAATTAGAAATATTACGGCCACAAAAACGTCGCACTTATCGGCTGCACTGAAACCGCGCTCGAAGCCACAGCACTTTGCATTCTCTCGCACACGGACTGCGCCGCGAACAGTCTTGCAGCTTCCATCAGGAATCCTAGCCTTGTCCAACATTAGATAAGTAATTGCAGATATCGATCTCACATGCGAGGAATTGCTGATCGGTCGCCCAGTTTTACGCCACCTCCGCGTAGACACAGAGACACTGCTCAAAAAAATTGGTTTGCTTTGAATGGCGCTGATTGCACCGATGTTGGAAACCCAACAGCGAACTCCGAGGAAGGATACATCAGCCGATTGATGGTGGCCAGCCTCCAAACAGCTCCGCCGCTGGACTTGGACAACCACACGAAACAGTGGCCCCCTGCAGACCATCCCAAAGTCAACTAACACGCCGCTCGCATGAAGCAAGACCTATTCCCCGATCCTTCACACGTCGATCCAGTGGACAACCAGCAGCACGAGGAAATTGAACTGGGTGTGAACGACATGGTACAGTATGCGCGACAAAATGGCAAAGGAGCCCACCATCTAACAGAACTCGAAAACATTCTGTCGGAAAACATAGGTATCTCTCGAGTATCTCTCTCCGCTGGGCCTCCAGCGAACATCAGACAGCCGAAGATTGAACTGGTGCCCGAAGCCAGACCCCTGCGAGTGAGACTCCGCAACTACTCTCAGGAGCAGCGAGCATTTCTACAGGACTTCGTAGCAGACCTTGTCCGAACAGGGATGGCATACGCAAACCCCACCTCTCCTTGGGTAAGCGCTCTCTTGATCGTCCCGAAACCTGGACCAGCCTGATTCAGACTCACCGTAGACCTCCGCCCAGTCATCCAGCTCACCTTCAAGCACCAATACCCCATGCCGAACATTGAACAGGAGCTTTTGAAGCGCATCGGGTCCAATTCTTCGCCACCTTCGATCTTTCCCCCGGATATTGGCAGTTCCCGCTCGACCAAGCCTCCCAAGCACTGCAGTCGTTCATTAATTCCAATGGAATCTTTTCTTCAAACCGAATACTTCATGGCATGACCAATGCCACCACGCACCTGCAGTCAGTTCGCGCCAGGATATTCCCGAATGAGCTGCGAAACCTCCTCCTTTACTGGCTTGATGACATCTTGCTCCACACTAACACCGTGGAGGATCTCTTGTACGGCATTCGGAAGCTTTTAATAGTGTTTCGTGAGCACTTCATTCGTTTACACCCGAAAAAATGCATTCTCTTCGCTAAGTCTATTAGATGGTGCGGAAGAATCGTTTCAGTGGATGGAAGGAAGTATGACTGGCGCCAGCTTGACATTTTACTGCAAATGGAGTTATCGAGCAATGGCGCGCACCTTTAACAATTCTTTTGCGCATTACAGTGGGTCAACATGAGTATTCCAAGCTTCTCCAACATCACCCTTTTTCTTCACCAATTCTTAGAAAAGGTGTACATTAAGGCGGGTAAATGAAAGAACAGTGCAGTGTCAAAGATGGATCTCGCTGCTCAAGGTTGGACAAGACAGGAATCAAAAGCATTTTACACCTGCAACAACGCACTGGCCAGTAGTGTCACCCTCTCCCACAGAAATGAACACGAGAGGCTGGTTGTGTACACCGACGCCTCGGATAACATTTGTTCTGGAGTCATCACGCAAGTTCCTCCGTCCCATCCTACCAAGCCACACGCAGAACAGAAACACAGTCCTCTCGTATTTTGCTCCGAGCTGTTCAACTCGACGCAGCTTGGTTCGTCTGTCTTGAAAAAGGAGACTTTTGCTATCTTGACTACTTTGGAAAGGATGCATTGGCTCGTCGCAACGTCCTCTGGTTTTGAAGTCTACACTAACCACAACAATCTCCTCTTTATATTCGAAGCACTCTCAATCATTCCTGACCTCAAGCAGCCTTCGGTTCGGAAAGTACTTCAGTGGGCATTGAAGCTAAGCCTGTATAACTACATCTGCTTCCACATTAAAGGCACTGAAAACGTATTGGCAGACCTGCTCACACGCTGGGCCGCACCACCGACAGCTTGACATCTGGTCAAGGTCCCGGCTCTGCCATCAGGCTGTAGTGATACTTCGTTTCGCCGAAGCTCAAAGAAATTCGATCTGAGCAGTCTTCGAATAAGCACTGTCGCCTGCAAGGTCTGCATAAAGAAGAAGGACTTTGGAAGTTCAAGGACGGCGCAGTATGGATCCTTTCCATTTCAGGGATCCTCCAACTTCGCCTTTGTGTCATAGCTCACACTGGGTTTGCTGGACCTAGAGGCCGACTCACCACTATCAACACTCTCAAGAAGCAGTTCGTATGAAACACGCAGAAGAAAGACATCCACTCATTCGTCAAGAGATGTATCGTATCCACTGCGTCTCTACTACAGGTGTAGAAAACGATCCGCGACCTTTTGGACCTGCAGTACATGGAACAGCCCCCAACGACCTTCTAAAGTTCGATTAGATTGAGATTGGCACACGTCATAGTGGCGATAAGTAAACACTGATGTTGCGCGACGATCATTCGGACTACAAGTGGTTCTTCGCTTTTCCAAGCGCTGCTGCAGAGAATGCTGCACAAGCCATTGTTGAGTGGTGCGCCGCCTGTGATGTCCCACATGGTCTCTTGTCTGATGGCCCTACTCATTTTCGTAACGACACTATCAGGCTGCTTTGCAAATCTTTGCGCGTACTGCATCACTTCACCCTCCCGTGCACTCCGTGGAGCAATGGCGCTGTAGAACGTTTGGGAAGGGAGCTACTACGCGCATTCCTTGCACTTACCTCAGAGGTTCAGATGGATTTCAAGGAATGGACCGACTTGGTGCCAGTCATCCAGAGCATCCTCAACCGCTCCCTCGCCACATCGTAGCAACATTCCTCCGCTAACCATTTCTCTGGGTATGAAGCCTACTCCACCGATCTCATCGTTCTTCCGCTCAAGTACACAGAAGAAAGTCAAAGTCAGTGATGTGATTCGTGAACGGGGTATCAACGTCAATGCGCTGCAGAAAGCGTGCACAGAACTTCATCGTCTGATATAGAACACCCTACTGAAGAACAGAGCGGCATCACGACAGAAAGCCTAGAAAGGAAAACTCGCCAATTTTATTGTGGGCGATTTTGTTCTTGTCGCTCGCGGCCTACGCTGGTTAGAAGCATGCTCTGCGTTGGCGTGGACTACAGCGAGTGCTCAAAGCCCTTTCTGACTACGCATTTAAGGTTGAAGATCTGCAAAACGAACTCATTGAAGATATCCAGGCCTCTTGTCTCAAGTACTACCATGAAAGCTCGCCGGACACTGAGGCTATTCTACCTCACTTCATCTCCTCCAAAACTGGCGTGCCCGTTGTGCGCTTAATGAAACTGGTCGAAACCAACGAAGGACTAAAAGTGCTAGTACGTTGGAAGGGACTTAGTGCATCCAAAGACACTTTGGAGCCACTGAACCACATCTATGAAGACGTTCCGACCATGCTGAAGCGTTTCCTCAAGCGTGAGAACACTACGGCTCAGCTGGCGGAAGCAGCTCGTTCTGAACTCTATCTCTGAAAGAGAGGAGTGTAGCCACTACTGGCTCTGTGGTGTTGGATTGAACCCAAAACAGGTACAGGGTTACGTCACCTTAGAAGCCTGGGTAGGCAGCTGTAGAGCAGGTACCCGTCTGCACCCGAACCGTTCCCGGTTGGAAAACAGCGCCGTGGTACTAAAGCCACGGCAGGACCTCCTCTCAGTAAATGAAGGCATCGAACCTCACCATTTCCAGACGAGCACTTTGCGTAGTTCTGCAAAGTTAGGTACTAGTAGACACAGACTGAATGGATTAAATCGTTGAAGAACGCATGCACTAATTACCGTTGAAGACGTATGACATGTACCTACTTCTAACGCTACTTCTGCGTAGATATTGCTTCAATAAACATTGCTTCGTGCCCTTCTCATTGGAGAAAGAAGAGACAAGAAAAAGAAGGAACCGGACCTTTTTTCCCCGTATACCTTGCCCGCTTCTCTACAGCTGTGTGCGGATATTGCTCGAAAAACAAGATGAAGTGTGTGTATGTGCAAGTGCGCAAGGCTTGATGCCTCCAAGTTTACTGAAGAGGCTGGCCGGCGTCTCTGTGAAAGGCTTCAGCTGTGTTTCCCTGTCTGGAAACACAGCCGATGATAACTGCTACCTACAGGATCATGTGTACGCCATGCAAGCTATGAGCGCCATGTTGCACGTTTTCATGACACCGGACGACAACAGTCCATTTTGTACCCTTCCTTGCCGGACTGTAGATCGGATAATGATTCATAGCTCGATAGTACCAGCAATGGCGCACAATGCAAATAGACAAAGATGAAAAAGGGATGGAACAAATTCTCAAATCTTGACAAAGCCCATAGTTTTTTGGATGTTCTGTAGTAGGTTAGTAATGATAGCCGTGAAACTAATAACCCAATTAACTCATAAAAAGGAAACCCAAGGCAGAAAAAGTAGTAGTAGCTACGACAATGCAACGTAATATTCAAATATAACACATTTTTGGGAAAACCTTTACCGGATCACGTGCCTGACCAGAACTGAATATCTGGCTCACGCTATATCGTTGTGTTGAGTACGTCTGCTGAGCTCGTAACAAGCTCAAGTGAGCGGAGTATGTCACGATGTGCTAACAAATGAGCTGCATAATTATAAACGAAAATTCGGCTGAGTAGTGTTGAAGGTAAAGAGGAGCACACAGCCCTAAGAGAAGAGGGGAGCGGCCAAAAGGCAGTAGAAGTGGTCTGGCTCGATTTTTCTCGGAAGCCGCCAAGCTCGGGCTTTTATAGACAATTAGTCGACCTGCATACTTCTAGTTCTGTATAATAGGTCTAAGCAACAACTCATGACAAGCCTTAACGGAACATATCCTCGCCATGACAAACCAGCTTGGCCCAGATACTGCCCTTCTTAGGATACTTCGTGTTTATATAATATCTGGTGATAGGACCAGATGAATTCAGCAGCATCGTTTCAACCACCTGCAGCGCATGGGCCGTTGTCCATACATAGAGGGCAGAGACTTGACCATTGTGGTGTAGCCTCATTGTTATTTGAGAGGGCTGTGCCCTGCATGTTTTAGTTTCTTGCGGCATTGCCACCGTGCATTTGGCGCCCATCAGGCGTGGCGTGTGCGCATATAACACTGGCCTTTGGCCCACTGCAGTGCGCCGGCGCGTGTACATTTGTACAATTATGTACGTTATTTATTAGAGCAGACTAAATTTAGGACAGCTGTCGTAGCGACCGGTCAACTTACTGTGCTTAGCTCACGCTCCAGCTTCCAAGTAAGGTCTGCCGGACTCTTGGTGGCTTCAGAACTCGTCTGAGTCCAAATTACCGTCGGAGGTATGCCCTGTCTCAGGGCCTGCATGAGAATGAGGAGATAAAGTAACGCGGTCGCGTGAAGCCTGTGCGTGTTGGTCGATAATATCCAAGGCGACAGTGTCTTTGGCAGTAGAAACCACTCAACAGGATACGTTCACGATTGGAAAAAGCTTATGACGCTTTTCCTTTTCGGGATTATAATATTCCTTCAGAAGGGAAACAAACACCATTTGGGTTACCCTGCGGTAAGCTTGCCGTCGACATTACGCTTTTAGGCAAGTTGAGCTTTGTCCATAGCTTTCCAGGCAGCTGGTATCATGTTCTTTAACCAAACAAAGGGGCCTTCGTTCGCGGGCCCCGAAGTTTGAAAAGCTAAAATATAATCACAAATGTCGTCTGACCGATCTTTGGTATTCCTTTCATTATTCTCAGCCACAAAACCCGTTATCTCGGAATCATCGACTGGTTCTGCTCCAGCAGAAGTTCTCAGATGAGATAAAGCATCGGCTTGCATTTTAAGAGTTCCCTCCTTGTAGAGTACTTCGAAATCGAATTCCAAGAGTCGGAGGCGCCAACGCATGACGCGTCCCGATGGTTTGGCAGTCTCCATAATCCAACGGGGACAGAAATGATCCGTATGTACCTTAAAATTGGTTCCCGTAAGATATGATCAAAGAGTAGCGAGGGCCCAAACAACGGCGAGACACTTTCTTTCAGAATCAGAGTAGCTACGTTCGTGCCCGCAGACCCTTCTGCGTTGCCAAAAGTTTCCATTTTAACTGGTTTTCTCTTCTTCAGGAGAACATTGAGAGGTGTGGCAAGCTCCATGAAACTCGGGACAAACCGACGATAAAAGTTACAAAGTCCGAGGAATGATCGAATTTCCCTTTGCGTAGTCGGATGTTTCGCGTTCTTCCGAGACTTAACCCTTACCTCGTCTATCGAGAGCTGTCCGAGGCGGCTTCTATGTCCAAGATACTTCACCGAATTGGTACAGAATTTGCAGTTCTTGGGGTTCAGCGTAATCCCTCCATCTCGCAGCACACGGATGACGTTTCTCACAATGGATATGTGATCATCCAGGTAGTTGGAGAACACGATTAAATCGTCTAGATACACCAAGCAGGTTGTCCATTTGAAACTGGCCAATAGAATATCTATGGCAAGTTGAAACGTAGCAGGTGCATTATTTAACCCGAAGGCAATTCGTTTAGAACTATAGAGTCCTTGTTGACACAGGAACGCAGTTTTGTCGCAGTCCTACTTTCGGATAGGCACTTTCCAGTAACTCCAATTAGCGTGAAGAGTGGTGAACACCGTAGTACTCCCAAGTGAGTCGATGTACTGGCCCATCCAAGGGATCGGGTAAACGTCTTTGACAGTAACTGTGTTGAGACGTCTGTAATCGATACGAAATCTCCACGATCCATCCGATTTCCGAGTGAGCACTACTGGCAGAGCCCAATGTGATTGAGTGGATCCAACAGCTTCGTAGAAACGGGATCCGTGTTCTCCATTTCCTGGGCAGCCGGTATCAGTACACGCTTCTACGTAGCACGCTTGAGCGGTTTCCGGACAGTAGGTACGGTACAAACGTTTGCCATTTGCAAGGTTTTTGCACGGGGCCGAATTGCTTCGACAAAGCGATCAAAAAAGTCAAAAACAAGAATCACTGGTGCCGCAAGTTTATCGCAAACAATGAAGTCCAGTTGAAGCATACAGGTACCCAATCTCGCGCCAAGGGAAACGTATCCCACGGTATTCAGGGCATGTTCATTCGCGTCAGCTATATCCAGGCCTGGTCCACAACGAATGTGAGCCCGAAGAGCCGGGGGTATTAGTTCAGAGTTGATATGGTTGGGCGCAGCCCTTGTTTCTAAAACATATAACTGGCTAACCATATATTGTTTGGGCAGGCCAAGATGAGCATAAGATTTGTAGTTTCTCTTGGCCATGACCAGAGCTCTCCGGAATACGGAAATTACGAGAACGTCTCCACGGACAACATAGAACCGACATTGTTTCCCAGCTCACTTCGACTGCAATCATTTTCTTAGTGACAATCTTGAAAGCGGGGAAGTGAAGCTGTACCGCCTCAGGCGTCAGCTTAGGCCCTTCGACGGCAAGAGCAGGGTCCCCATCGTGACCTATATGAGTAAGAAGGCTTCGGCTCCCCCTCGCAGTGTTCAGTATTGCAGCTCGTCTGGCCACTGCTGCCTTTCTCCGATTTGCCATTGCAGAACTTCCACTTTTTTTTGTGACTATCAAGGCATGATGCTCCTTCCATACTCGACTCTTTAGAGGCCGCATGCATCTACGGATCTAAAGTGGGAGTGAGACTTTTTACTAAAATACAAAAGGATGAAGGACTCCCGCCGAACGTTTCTAACATACAATCCTAGATATACCCAGGTGGAAAACATTCACTATTATTCCAATACTTTCTCATTTTCAGGATATGGTACTATTTGAAAATAAAGTACTTTTTATTAATTTGATTAGATTTGAATCCATCCTATACGCGGTTCAATAGAGCTTTCAATGCTTCTTCTGACGATCGAAGAGTAACGAAAGTGTGACAGGCAGCGAATGAATGGTTATTTGCCATGTAATGATGGACGCACTGGTTTACTGAACATCACACACTTAAGTACTGAACTTCAACATAAAACCAGTAGACATGACTGCATCGTAATGGAGAAATCTGAAAGCCCTGATTTGAGCACATACTGCAAAGCATCCAAATGAGCACTCATGATGTATTGAATAGCTTGACTGTTTTCTGCTCTTCTAAAATTGAACAAATATTGAAGTTCCATAGATATCTTTTAGAACAGTTGAATGCTGTATTACTACGACCTTTTTGTTATCCATCGCACCAGGGTTGAGCATCCCGTTGCGCATTACAGACTATAAATAGTCCATCGATTATCAAGCTCGCCACGACCGCCCCACTATGGCCCTCACCACTGCCATCGTCTACGTTTCCGTCACCGTCATAACTACTGCTATAGTTTCCGTCTCCCCCATCGCCTTTGTCAGAATCATAACCACCGTTTTTCCTTCTCTGCCACGTCCACTTCTTCTCAGATCTTGTTATACACTCTTCACCACCTTGTAGGGCTCATACCGTTCTCCAAGCTTGATTATTCACATATGAGCGTTGTATTTCACACTTGCAGCGACGTTCACGAACTACATTCCCAACGATTGTATCTCCGTTGCTTCTAGCGTTCATGCTGCGGCCCGATCTCTGCAATCTTCGCTTGGCTGCTTCGAGAACTGTATAGTAAATCAAATCGATTACTACCGACTGGCTCTTGAAATATGGTTTTCAAACCACCCTCACTGCTGCAATCCTTGAAGTAGAACGAAAGTCTTCACGCTCTGCTTGGCCTGTTTTTGGATCTCATGCCTATAGAAATCTTGTATTTCATCAACGAAATAAGATCTCTTCTGTCTACGCCCAATATGCATTAATTCCTGCTCCATGATGGATATCTGATGAGATATTGTAGTTAGGCATTTCACATATGGACTTTCGAATACTTTCCTGTCACTGTAGTATCCTTGACAATACAGCTGTCTTTGATCTCCCCAACGAAGCGCACGAGTTACCCAGCCTTCCATGTAAAGAATACTTGTCCTCCCTCGAAATGAATGCTCAATAAAGAATAGAATACGACCGTAGAAGTTGTGCACGACTGTAACTTCCTGGCAATTTGACACTCCCTGAAACATACCAACCATAAACCAGGAACGTCGGTGATTATCTTCGTCCAACCTCCTTCCAGGCTTACGGCATCCTGTGAAGGTTGTCATGTATCCATTTTCACATTGCATGACCATCAGTCGATTTCAGCAAACCACCTTTTCCTCGTCACTGAATTCAGAAAGATGTATAGCTTCGTTGTTCTCCTCCATTGAACGAACATAATAGTCACATAGAAGCTTCTTCAATTCCAAATCATGAATTTCATTGCGTTTGCCCAGCTTTTGGACTGAATTTGGGTGTCTGGGCACATGACATAGCTGGCGGTCATCGTTTTTCAGGCATTTGGTTAAGTTAGACCGCTCCTGCGCTTCGTTTTTAAGCAATGAAATGTGAACTTCCGTTCTCATCGCATACCAAATAGTGGACTGGTAAAACGTCATTCCCTCCTCAACAGATTCCGCAAACAAATTAGTAGCATTGCAGTTACGATTATGTGCGCCTACATAGTTCTCAACAGCCCATTGGGACACAAGTGACAAGGACCACAGTATTGTATGGAGTCAGAGACCTGCAGCAGTAAGTGTACACGTACTGGCAGACGTTGGCTCTTTCAAAATCGTTCTGGTAATAAGTGTGATAGAAATGCTGAAAGAACTTTCTTGAAAGGCGATAAATATGATCCACATCCGATTGAGTTACGCTCCAACCGCAAAGAAGTTCACATAGGTCGACAAATGTTTTCCATCCACCCATGAAGTTCTTTGGAAGTATGCCAACGAGAACCACCAGATTTAATTCTAGCACAAATGACTTCCATTAGACTGCCTTCCATTTCTTCCTCTCATCAATTCTCCTCGGCCTCCTAATTTTGGAGCTGAATCCTTTTCCTGCAGAAAGTAACCTGTTACCAACCTCTGCTTATGCTTTCACTGAACTCATATACGCAAGATCCTCGCAACCTTTCAAATCACCGAAGCATATATATACCATGTGTGGTGCAATGTTCTCGAACAATAAGTGCATGAGTTCGATTTGAAAGCTGCAAAATGGAAATAATAGAGAGGATCTGGAAATTGAATCGCCTACCAATGGAGACAGAAGACCAATGCCTTTGCAATACTCCTCGAGCTCACGCCCTTTCAAAATTTTGGACTTCTCTTCGGCCACACTGAGTTGCTCCGTAGACCGCATACGCAATCTGTTCATATCCCATAAGATTCTGGATGTCATCCTCCCTTCTTCCTACACGACGCTGGGATAGTAAACGTGCTTGTGTTTCCTGGAGTTAACTCCAGATATCATACAGTAACGACATGGAAAAAGTGCATTGTATCCCCGAAGATTACATAACTTTCCAAGCGCTGCAAGGTCTGATAGTATGAAAAGCAAATGAACCTTTACACGAAACTCCTTCCCGTTCCACAATCTTACAGTTATCCCTCTCCTTAGGTCTTGAAATTCATCTAGCATTGGACGCAAAAAAGAGAGCAGATCTTTAGGAGCCTTGGGTCCAGGAATAACGCAGATAGGCATAAAAATCTTCAGCTCAAAGCGTTCGGATGGCGGTAGGTTTAGGAAAAACAACATACAAGGCCAGTAGCTATACTCTGTACTTTTGAATGGTGAGACACCATCCGTTGTCGAGAAGCTGAGGAATATGTCGTTCTGCACCATTTGTAATCCGCCAAGTTCACGGATTGCTTCTTTGAACAAGCATCCCGAGAATAAATCAAAGTATTTCCTGTCAGTTTTGTTATCTGCATTAACCAAAGAGCGCGAACATCTTCGAAAGTATCTAAAAAGCAAAGGAACTTCCGTACGAAAACTCATTCGTGCTTCCAAGCGTTCCCAAACTCCAATGTGGCTACTTTAGCAGAGTTTTGAAGGCAATTCCCGAAGCAGCACCTTTAAGATGAGCCATATGTGCGTCATAAGAGCGCTTCGTGGCCTTTAGAGCAATAAGGATGAGACGAAAGTGAAAGAACAGATCTGAAAAGAAGTGCCAGTTTGACCCCTTTCCAGGATTTTGACACAGCGCTATACTGTACGAGAAGGTCATCCATCATTCCCCTGGTTACAGACGGGTTATTAATCGTAAAAGCATAGTAGAAATAAATGATGAGAAATGAACTCCTTCAATCGCAAATGTATTACTGGGAGAGGAGATCCATTATTTTCGAAGTCACTAGAGACGCTGTCCAGAACCACGGAACCATTAAAAGTATACCCGCTCAAAGAGGTCGCCTCTATGTCGGATTGCTCTGTACCGATGAGGTCTTGATCGATTCCGTTCTTTTCCATCGCCGAGTCCACCCCTATTTTCTCTATTACCTGTATTTACCTGTGGGCCTCAAGAGCACTTCTGCTTCATACACTTTTCAGAGAACCAAGGATATTTCCAGAAGCATGTTGAATGAAAGAACTGGTTGAAGACGTACGCATGTGCTCATCAATACTGTGTTTTTCTTGTAAATTGGCGTTCTCAAATGTGTTTGCTTCATCGACAATAGCTGATGTAGTTTGGAGGGAGGATATTTCATTATCTTGTGCCAATGCATCATGGGGCAGCTCAATCCCCTTTTCGGCAATTATTGCTTCAGGGCTGTCTTTCTCTGTATCAAAGACTGCGTCCTGCTCGATTTCGTGTAAATTAAAATTGTTCCGAGATGAAGAATGACTGGATTCGAAGTCTTCCAATGATACTGAAGCTGGTTTTGGAACGACTACATTCCTGCTTTGAAGAGATAAAGCTGCTCTCCAATGTCTGTAGGCTGTTGCTTTTCGAACGATTCTCCCCCGCGGACAAGGACAATTATAGCACGGAAAGCATCTGTACCCACCTTCCGTCATATTACTTGAACTCATCACTACGTTATCTTCTCAAAAAAAGATAAGAAAGCCAAGAACAACTTTTGATAAAAAAACCCAAAGTTAAGTATGTTTTGCATCTTTTCGGTTGAGGTTCTCTTATTTCGTTTCGATCGTTGGATTGAATTACATATAGAGTTTTCGGTCCCAGTCGCTCTCCTCTTCACAGGCGTAAGAGATCTCTGCAATTCTCCGCTGGACCTTGACAACCGTTATCGCGTTTCCATCGTGGAAGAAGCTCGAGTGTTTGGCACTACGCCCTGTTGGGGTGAAATCATTTCCTCAAAGCCCCGAAATTGATCTTCTCGAGTGTTATGAACCTTGCGTTCTCAACAGCGACAACGGCCGCAGGAACCTCCTTCGCTCTGCACTTACAATCAAGTTAAGGCTAGTTGTTCTTCCTCTTCTAGACGGTGACCATCACCTTGGCTTATTGTATCGGCAAGGTTTTCGTTCTCCACTACTTCGAATTTGAAAGAAATAGAAGTTGAGCCTTTTGCAAGTACCCATCTTTTGATCTGAACGCACGGACGTCGCAGAAACAATCGAGCACGTTTCGTGATGAACAAGATACATAACGGAGTGATCAAGAACCCACACTCTAAAGGTAAATCTGGGAAGGTGTACATTGGGGAGACACTGAAACAAGCAGCTGAAGTATAACATGAGCGCAACCCACGAACAGCAATGCCTGTGATACAATGCTCCGGAAAATCATACTCTTTCCGCCTTCTTGCGGTTGCCGGGAGGGAGCTGGAGTCCTCCGACCTGTTTCATAAGTTTAACAGTAAGCATTCATTTCACGAAATGGAAACAGCAATGTCGCGACGCAAGTACGAGTTCCAGCAAGAGCTTCAGAGAATATGCCAGAACCTTGCAGACAAATTTCCAAACGTTCAAGCCACAGCAGATCTATGGGCGGCGTATGAGGCGGTAAAAGGAAACATTTGTAACCGCAAAGCGGAACGGAAACGAACAGCTCGCCTTCGGGAAGCAAAGTAAGCATCAAAGCAGTCAAACGGCAACGAAGCACAATTGACACACGGCAAAGCTTGTAACAGTCACTTGTTCATGAAAGTGCAGACGGGTACCAGCTGATAGAAAGAACGACACGGTGCTAGTAAGAGAGCTTGACATCAGACAGACAGGAGCACCGAGAAGGTGAGTGTCCCAAGATCTAAGTAGTTGAAACTCGCCTTTGACATCGGAAGCAGTCTGCAATGTTGTCATGGTCCAAAGTATCACTTTTTGAATTCCTCACCGGAAAGGCATCATGTGATTGGCTCGCAACCGTCACCGGATTTTTAGATGAATAATGATTGGCAGGACCGATCCTTTTGCTGGAACGCCCATTAGGAAGTTCTTTTCTGTGAGTAGGTCGGTCATACTTCTTCACCGTTAGTGCAAAAATCCGATGTATTCTCACGGAGCACGAAATCGTCTTCAAATCGCGAAGAAGCTGGAGATCTAGAGTGAAACCTGGGGCTTTGGATGATAGGAGCCATAATCGAAACGGTGCCAATATATCGATGTCCTCGTAATTGAGCCTGAGACACACGTGTGGGATCTAGATACCTGGAAGTATCGTGGCTTTTAAAATTGTTCTTTTCGAGGTCTTCAGATACCCAGGGAGGATTCGAGAAGAAAGGCAGACTGCGTCGAATCATGTCTGGATAACCTCAGATATCTCTGAGCACAAACAGAGCTTCGTTGTTTGTTCTTTCTCGTTTTTCTAGAGCAATATTGTCAGTTCTTCATGTGGTAGAGTAAACCATGGGTACGTGCAAGGAACTTGAAGGTGGTAATTGTATTTACGCAGCCAACCCTGGATATGCATTGTTCGTAAAGTGCATTGTGTGCCTTGCCGATATTCATATGGAGTGAGGAACACAAGCATCAGAAAGCATTATCCAATGGGGCCAGTGGCGAACTAAAAAATCTCTTGTCGCTCTGGATTCTGTTGCCCAAAAGGTGTGTTCTGCGTGCAACAGTATTGAACCCAGAATTGTCTCACACCGTGCTCCAAAAAGGAACGCTTTACCACTCCTGATGTATGGTGTGGTTCCAGAACATGATTCGAGGTGTACGTTTTCCCAGAATCCGGGACAAGACGTGAGATCAAAATTTTATTGTGTTGAACACTACATTTGTGATGAAATCCCGGCTGCGCCGTGGAAGCCCATTTCAAGTCACAAAGTAAGTCGGAGACCAAGTAAGACGCTCTCGAACACTGCAGGTGCTAAAAGCCAAAGACGATATAGAAAAAAGGACAGGGATCAAGTGAATGAAAGGGCAAGAGAGAAGTATATCAAAAAGAAGAACGAAGCGGTAGGGAATGTGTCAAACCGCTTCGAAAGTTCCCGCAGAGTTGTTTAACCGATTGCAGTTGATAAGGAAACATTCATGGTTTCGGAGGGTAGGCGTGAAAGAAAATCTCATTCTTTCTCTACGACTAATTCGGATGGGCATTAAACTTTGAACGTTGTTCTCGATCGCTACGACGTGAAGCGCTTTTTTCATACGTTTGAAGAAGGTAAGAAGACTACGTGTGCTGACGACAACATCCGACTGGTTCAGGTCATGCGTAGTACTGAAGGAAAACGAGTTATATTTTCTGCTGTCGAAGATACAGGCTCCTCGGACTCTACTCAAGAAGAAATGAATGACTGAAAACGTGGGCAAAGTCTGTAAATGCTGCTGGGACATGAGATGTGGCCAGCGCATTTCTTTCCGTAGTCGTTCAGAGACTGCTCCTGGTGATCAGATTGCGGCAGAAACGAAGGCCAGTGAGATTCAGACTGAGTCTTGCAAGGCAAATCATATCGTCGTAGCCTGCAGCCGTTGTGGATCGGAACGTTTGATATCAAGCATCACAAAACAATTTTGTTCTCTCTGCTTGTCTGGGATTATCTTCAGTTTGTCTGGGAATCAATGTAGTATCGAAAACATCATCGAAAAGAAGGCGATTATGGTTGGCGACTACAACACGCTCCGGACCACAACAGCTTGGAGAGTCGAAGATATGATTCGTACCTTTTCTTTGAATTCTTTCAGCAACACTCGGAACCACATGCTTTTCTACGTGCTGTCGGATGTCATGGGTTCTATCCCTCATAAACAATATTTCGATGAGATGCCATACTTTGGATGCCATTTGCACTGCAGTGAGGAAATCTTGATGAGTTTGGTCTTCTGAGGAACTTTGCAATTCTTTGCATTTTTTCACGAGACAGCGGTAACAGAAGCTAAGCTCTGCTGGCAGGAATTGAAATTGTCGAGAGATCTCATGGTGGGCGGAGCGGAAGAGCTTCAGCAGCGGGAGTGGAATTGTTTCATGAATATCTGAGTATACGGTGGGGGTAAAGGTGGGAGCGGATGGTCGAAAGGAAAGGAGTGACTCTGAAAGTACTTTATTCTTCGGCGGAAACAGAGCTGGCACCATTTTTGATGATTACGGTGACCTGGTCAGGCCTGGTGGAGCAATGTGTCTCTGAATAGATGCAGAAATACACTATCTAATCGTGGGGAGGAGGCGAGAATTCGAGAGGAACGCCAGAGCTCCTCTGGACAACGCTTCTTAACGTCTTTAGGAGCTATCAGCTTCGTTGAAGTGCGTGAGACTCTTCGCGCGCAGTTCAACGAATTTCACCCGAGAAAGAGACAAAGGCCACAAGCACCCCATGAACTCAAAGCAGACCGTCATTCTGCGGGAAATTATGTTGGTGCACCGTCAAAAGCTTTGGTCAGGTCGGAGAACAACCAGCAGCAAATTAAGGCTGTAACTTCAACGCAAAGCACAGATCCTATCTTGCAGATGGTGAAACGTCGTGAACGCGCCTCGGAGAAAGAGAAGCCGACATGGCATCCTCCTTGGCTATTGTATCAAGTTCTTAGTGGGCACCTGGGATTGTTTCAATGTGTTGCTTTCGACGCAAGCAACGCCTAGTTTGCCACTGGTTCTTCAGATCTCATCGTGAAGATATGAGACTCTGCTACAGGGCGGCTCAAACTAACGCTAACTTGCCATGTTTCAACCGTTCGCAGAATTGCAATATCAGAACGTCACACTTATATGTTTACGGTTGGAGATGAAAAGATGGTTCAATGCTGGGATCTGGAACAGAACAAGGTCATTCGGAACTATGATGGTCACCTCTTCGCTGTGTACTGCGTGTATTTGCCTCCAGTTCTTGATGTGCTGGTCACAGGAAAACGAGAGTCCACTGTAATAATCTGGGATGTACGGAAAAAGGCCTAAGTATTTGTTTTAGGCGCTCATAGAGACACAGTCAACTCAGTTTTGACTAAGCCTGTTGATCCTCAAATAATTTCCGCAAGTGTCGGTTCCACCATCTGAACGCGAGATTTTGCTTCTGGAAAGTGCTCTGCAGCGTTAAAAAATCACAAGAAGAGCATGTGAGCTTTGGCCCAGCATCCTCGAGAGTTCTCATTTGCGTCTGCTTTGGTGGATAGCATAAAAACATGGACATTACTAAAAGGAACAATCATGCGCTACTTCAGCGGCGCACAAAGAAGGAAGTTACTAAACGCCTTGGCAGTTAACGAAGGCGGGGTTTTCGCAATTGGCGGAAGACGACGGAACTGGCGTTTTCTGGGATTACAGCTCAACCTACTGCTTTCAGAAATCGAAAGGAGTGGCTCAGCATGGAAGTGTTGAGGGTGAGAATGGCATTCACGGACTTGTTTCTGATAAGAGCGGAAGTCGCCTGGT
This sequence comes from Gracilariopsis chorda, assembly GCA_003194525.1. NCBI lineage: Eukaryota > Rhodophyta > Florideophyceae > Gracilariales > Gracilariaceae > Gracilariopsis > Gracilariopsis chorda. The sequence goes on from NBIV01000154.1 coordinate 79,185, forward strand.
TACTTGCAAAACAGACTAAAGGGTTCGTAGATGGCGACAAGTTGAAGACGCAACAGAGGAGACACGTCCAATGACATGGGAGCCCAGGAGGTGAGATATGTATTAATGTTGACTGTTTCGTGAAAGGCAGACATGGTCCGAGTAGGAGGAAGTCACGAAATATTTCTTGTCCTTCAAGAAGCACAAAGGGTATGGGAAGAGAAACAATGCAAACGCAAAGCATTGAATGGATTAGTACAAGCTACTACTTCAGTGTCGGAGCTAACGTTTCGGGAAGGCGCTCAACCTTGTATTGCTGCCCTGAAATATACATGATCGGTATTCCAGCAACTTTCCTAGTACGCCTCTTCAAATCCTTATCACAGGTAGCCCTAATGTATATACGATTTGCGGCAATACGCTGCATGATGGAACCGTCAGCATAAGGTTCTTTACAAGAACAAACCAGTCTTTTGAAGCGTCTATCTCGTGCTACTCGCAAAGCAACAGAGTAATTCTTGGGGAGCTTTTGTAGCTCAGCGATGACGCAATCTGAGATCCAGATGATGGAAAGCGTTGCAAGACAATCAATCATTCCACGAGTTACGCCAATTTTGTTGGCCACGGAAAAGTTAATGAAGTTTTTGCCCAAGAGAATTTTAAATGAAGGTCCAAGCGAAGGGTTGAATCCGAGAACATTGAAAAAGAAGTGGAATTGTTCGCCAAGATATCTTTGTCTAGTTTCTTCTCAACGACTGGCGCTGCATCTTGCTTTGAAAGCTCCTTTCTCTTGAGACGAGAGTTGTTCGGAAAAACGAGACATTTCACTTCAGCGTACTTTCGCTGACGTTTCTTTCTTGCGCCTCTCATTGTTCGTTTAAGAAACTCAAACCCCACTTCCACCTTTTAAGTAGTTTTATTGGCTATTCAGTTCGCGTTTAGGGTAGATACGTATGTTCGACACAGCTTTCTAGCGCTGGGTGTTGTTATTGGGCAATGAGGATGGTTATGGTTCTGTGACAAAATATTTGTTGGATACTGGCGTCTGGGAGTTGAAAGTGCTGGAAAGCTTCTTGGACGAGACCCGGACATTGGCGCATTTGGTAAATTGTTGACCGGTAGAAGTGTTCCTCTATCTATGACGATTGCCAAAGAAGAAGTATTTAAAGGTTTTGATGGAGATTCGAATAAGGAGGGATTGCTTTATGGTCTTCCGTACACGGCACATGCTATCGGGTGTGCGGCTGGAGTAGAACGTTTGGGGCAATTTGAATTATTGCGAGACCATGGCGAGAAGCGCTTGAAATATTGGGATGAGGGGGTTGCACGAGACATAAGCAGCTTTGAGTTCATCAAGGGTGTGACCGTCGTGAGGACTGTTATGAGTGTGGAACTCAATACGAAGGATAGAGAAAGATATAGCGCTACTGGGGCTTTCGAGATTTCGCGGAGGTTGAGGAATGAAGTGGTTTACACGAGGCCGTTGGGAAACATAGTATATATGCTGTGCACGCCGCTTTCAGAGAGAACGCACTGTGACGTGCTTTCGAAACGCTTAATGCGTGTGCTAGACAAGTACCAGCATGAGGCGCCAGGTTTTCAACCAAAGAAAGACGACTTTTTGGTTTCATGAGCGATGGACATTTCGTTAAGAAAGGGAAGCAGAAGAACTCATCGCGGCGAAGACAATGCTCGTTTTGTTGCAGATAGAATTTGTGCCTTCTTCATGGGCAAGTGCCAATCACTCCGTACTGGTCAGTGCAGACCTATAGATTCCGGAACGTGGGCAGGACAAGAGCGCCAACCACCTTCATCTTCTTCTTTACTGTGGAAGTTGTGCTCTAATTCCTAGCAACAAGCGCTGAGATTGCCGCACAGCATCTTGCCAAGCGTCTAATACCACTTAGCCCAGTTCGCCCTCTCTTGAAGAGAAGTACGCACAGCGATGCGCAATCTAGGTATGCAAAGCGACGCCTTCACCCATCCACCTTTGTAAAAGTCCAGCGCCTAGATGCATGTCAAGAAAGATGGAAAGCAAAGTTTTTATTGATGTATTAGGAGACATTGTATCCATTCTAAGCGGAACATTTCTTCACGTAGTGGTTTTGATCGGCTAAAATACAGAAACCGCACCCAAACAAACGTCTTTGAGGGCACCTTCTTGAAAGAATTTGAAGAAGCGAACGACATTGCTACCTTTGATAAATGATGTGCTTAGTGATGACGCTTTTTTTTTGGTTTCGCGACTTCATATACCCTTCAAGGGTGAACTAAACGTCCTGTAGTGAGTCTTCGTGTTCGAATTTGCAACTTGGAATCCATGTCGGGTCAAGTAACAACGCACTGCGAAAGCGCGCTGGCTTTACGGCGAGTTGTACCATTAACTGTATTACAACGAGAACGGGAACTTCCCATCGGGAAGCACTTAAAGCTAAACTTCAACTGGCTGCCCCAAACCGTTGATCCATTCTCAACTCGTGCACCCAATCATTTTTTCCATGACTGGGCTATTGTGGAATGATATACGAAGGTACAGGTACATCCCAAAAATACCATATGAAAGCGTTATCGAGATCCTGTTCACCACGGGCAAAACTCATTGCGTTCGTTCTTTCGTTCACCATGGATCTCTTAGATCTCAAATTGAGAACGAAATCATCGTCGAACTTATCATGTCCTTCAAGAAAAGGTCTCCAGTATAAAGAACAGATGTTCAGTCACTCTTAAATCCATCATCTCCAGAGTAGTCTGCTCATCCACACGCGTCCGGTATCTTCTAGAGGGTACTCGAAGCCGTTGGGAATGCGAACAGAATGTCCCGAATATTGTAAGAATAAAGAAAGCAGACGTCACGAATGCTGAGAGCTTGACAGAATTGCTCGTTCACTGCAGGAGTGTTATGTCAAAGTCCATGGCGAAAGCCATAAACAAATAGCAGATCACTGTTTTTGTCAGTAATCCCACTTTGCCTTCATCATCATGCGCATGCCTTGGGTCATCAGCTCATCATCATCTCTCTTTGCTTTGGCTGCTTTCTGAACTTCCTTCAAAAGTTCTTTCTTTTGCCTAGATCACAGGGTGATATTCTCCCTAGCACTTTCTATCAACTCACCAACGAAAGCCATATATTTTGAAACTCGGTTAACGAATTCGTTTGGGTTTAGGTCCTCCTTCATCTTGAGCTTAAGCATGGGCTTCACCTTTTCACCAGCGACCTCAACCACAGCAAATTGGCCGTTTTCCATCAGAACAGTGAGGGTGCCTGTGTCAGTCCGATCGAAACGTTTCAAAACTTTTGGGAGAGATCATGGGTATCCTGGGTCGACAGCGCATAGCGGTACCTCGAAAATATCTCATCTTGGTTGAAGAAGGCATCCTGGGATGTGGTTCCATCACACACGGAAACACGGAGGTAGGCATATTCTTGCGAGTTCTGCGGAAAGAATTCAAAGAGCACGAACCATGTTTTTTGACTCGCCAAGCAGTTCTGGTCCGGAGCATATTGTTGTGCGCCACCATGATGGGCCTCGTCTGACATTGCCATCAATACCGTATTGATTCTCAAATAAGCTGGAGAAGGGAGAGAGAGCATCGCGATGTTGACCTCAACATCACACCCAGAGGGTTGCAGATTACAAGAGCGCGCGGCGCTTCGATTTTTCTTCATTTGCAAAGATCGAAAACGTTTGCTGGTCGACGTTCTCATTCAAACTGCGGAAATCCACAACGACCCTGTGCGGCACAGGGAAGTTGTTTTAACTATTGGGCCGCCCGATGTGAGAGACAACGACTGGTCACTGGCCACCAACTTTCTGTACCCACAATTACAATGGCTGCCGATACCTCTATCTACATCTCTTTCGGCTTTACCTCTTCGTTTCGGGATATAATGTTTGAACCAAGACGGTATCGACTCGTTTTCTCTGTGTTTGACCGTATTTCAACCGATGCGATAGAAAGTTGCAGTTCACAAACTGGGGGCTGAAGTCACTTAGAGAGTCGATAGGTTCATGAGTTCAAGGCCAAGAGAAAGCGCACATGGAAGACGTAATGTAGAGGTTGAGCAGAATAACAGTTTTGAGTGACGCAGTTTGAATTGATTACTTTTTCATGCATCATTTGATTTGATGAGTTTTGGGCCTCTCCGAGGCTCTGTAAAGACCTTCCTTTGGTCGAGAAGATTACAATTGACATTCTCAAGGGGTAGAAGTAGTACCAATAGCCATGCAACTTATCCGATGGCGTGCTCCGATCTTCAGACGCGCTTGGGGGTGTGAAAATCTTCTGAATACGTTCGTTCGCTCCAAGCTGCTGCCATGTTCGTGAACATTTGTTCCGTACCATACATGATACGTCCATTTTTGTTCCCCTAACGATTCTTTGCATACCGACGGTACCCTATGCGCAATCTGGGTATATAGAGCGATGCCTACCTCTATCCACTTTCGTAAATGTCCAGCGCCAAGAGAATCTCAAGCAATATGGAAAGTGAGGTTTTATTGATGTGTTAGGAGATATTGCATCCATTCTAAAGGAAACTGTTCTTCAACAATCGTAGGGAAGTGCCCACTTACATATCCAGTTCAAAGTCAATCGGTCTCCATGTGTAGGTTTACCGGAAAGCAAGTATACCGAAACCAAACATTGACAAAACCGTAGAAGACATCCGTGCGTCAAACAACAGCACTCTTCGTCCCGTCATAGCAGTGTGCGTGCAAGACGTTCGAGCCACGAATTTCGTGGCATACGATGCCCAAGAACAACAGCTTGAGACCCCGACAACTACATTACACAACTTGCCGACAGCCTGCGTCAACTAGATAGGTCTACAAGTGGACCCAGAGCTAGCCAGGATAAGTAGCACTTGCTAATATCGACAGGCGCTGGTCACAAGCCCTCTAAAAAACTGATTCCCTGCATAACCAGCCCCAAGTCGTACAAGGTCCACTTATTCCTTGAGAGCCGGAGCAGTTGCCTATCGAACTCCTATTTACGGCTATATACCCAGGGTACGCCGAACTGAACCACAAATAAGAATCAAAACAAAAAAAAACAGTGATGCGTTGGTTGGAGAAGAAGACGTATTGTGAGGAAGGTGGAGAATGACAGTGCAGAGCTCACAAAAACCTATCGAATGAGTACTAATGAGGTGTTGTTTGCGGAGCAAGGTTGGAGCAAGGCGTAATCCATTGAGCTCAAAATATTAGCTCCATATTTTGGTGCACGACATATTGTACATCTATTGAAAAATTACTACCTAGATCCAAGTCATTGAAAATATATTGATATTTTAATGAGCTACAGTTCCGCCTGGGAAGGGGCGGATATCGCCAAGGAAAAGGGGTGTTCGAAGAAGAGACCAAAGGTCTCAGGATTCTAGGTCAAGAAACCACACATGCGCAACGGGCTACTCTGGAGACCAGCCACAATCAGCGGAGATAATAACAGGCAGAGCCTGGCAGAAAAAGCCTAGCAGTCTCCAAATTCTTCGAATCCCGAGCTGGGTTCTATGATTCCAACGGATGTACAACTACTGGGCAATGCCCACAGCTCCCAAAGGGACAAGCGTCTAATAGACGTAAAACCAACGTGTCCGACTCCACAAAAGACCTATCGGTTGACTGGGTATTTCGCACAGCGTCTCGAAACGTGTGTACAGCCCCCAAATTGGACCAGCGCACGGACGAGGGCCTACGCTTGCGTCATGTACGACGATTCAACCGAACACCCAACGAGTGGCAACGGGAGAGTAGAGTACCCCTGAGATTGCTCCAAAGTCCAGACACGTACTTGTGGTACGGCTGGCCCGTCTGGCACTCAAATTGAGCGATGCTCACTAACTGGGGTTCGCGTCCGCACCAATATCGTCGTCGATACAATATGTCGGCTGTCTACTCAGATAGAAGGATCACCAGTAGCCCAAACGGCTAAACGACAGCACAATGCGTACTACCAGTGGCCGAAGAAAGATCGTGACGAGGACTGAACGGGTAATAACTGGCGAGTGTGAGACTCGAGATGTACCTCGACTATCCTTGTGCAGGCTGTAGCCTGTATTGTCGGCGTCCGCGCGAGAGGAAGCCTGGGATGGCTCGTGTTGCAATACAACAACTACGACCCGCTCGCAGTTCCTCCTCCATTGCGGCCAGCAATTCTACCACATTTGGATCGTGGTGTATTGGATCTACCGAAGGAAGCGGATGTTCGTCTTCAGGACAAGTCCCCGGACATCGTGGCTCACTCCACTCGAGTCAACCCGACACCCACTTTACTCATCCCTAAGGCTCCACCTAAAAAGGGGGAGGGAGGTGCAATCGCCGTCGACTTACCGACGTCGTCAAGGAAAATTGTTCCTGAGCACCAAACGGTTAGTCTCACAGTGCGATAGGTGGACGTGGGACCCAGCAAGGTAAATGGGAACCTCACTAGGGAAAGCCTTTAAAGGGAAGGCACCACTGTAACAGCATCGGCCCCCGTGGCTCGCCTGCTGAAATCAGAACTTCGTAGTAGCGAAAACACACAAGGCGTTGCCCCTCGGAATATTGGTGAACCGTGCCCGGTGACGGCCGACCCTGACTTAGGTTACTTCGACGAGGAGGACGACCCCGATCGGGTGTCCACCACGATTTGGAGCTTATACTCCTTGATCGCTGGGAAGAACAAGGCTTTCGTAGAACTCTTGAATAGGTAGAAAGGTGAGACGTGCACCACGGCGTGTAGGAAGCTCACGCGCAACATGCGTCACACGGCGCACAGCCGGTATACGCACTTGGACGTAACATGCTTACAGCGTCGTAAAGCACTGAGGTGCAGAAGTAACGGACACCGTACATGTGTACAGGACAACCCGTAGCACCCATCGGCAAGGGTTTACCTAAATTGGCAGTGACACGTTATTGACGTCAGGCAGCGACGGTCCTTCAATCAGGATCTAGCGTGCAAGCACCGTAGCCGGTCGAACTGCTTCCATGCACAGGGAGTGCGGCACACGAGTATCTTCGTCAAACGGTTGTACCGGCCCTGTGAGGCGCTAACCGATCTCGGACGGTACTGGTCGCCGGTTAACGCCTCTTGGGAGCTCACGTGAAGAGTTATTACTCTGGAACGCGAGTTCTATCTGGGCACACTTTCAGGTTTGCGCTACGACGCGTATCACTAAAGTTATAGTTCGGCCGACTCGAAGGACCTACGGAAAGAAAATTCCAAGTCCCTGGTCTCTGAGAACCAGAATACCCTCGATCAAGGTTGGAAACGAGTCCCTCGATACCCCTGAAGGGGTGGCTTTTACGGGAACTCGTCATAGGATACGTGACATCGGACACTTACTGCCGAGAACTCTCTATCGAACGCATCGTGCGTCACGAATATGACGCGCAAGGGTTGGTTTATTACCAAATCGGTTGGTATGGATACCCTCCAGAAGAGAAAACGATGGAACCCATCGAACACCTCCCTAGATCTAAAGTCCTACAATATGACCGAAGGACTCGGGCATCCATACCAGCAACGGTGGATAAAGCCCAAGTAGGGTAGAACCGTACCCGGTCCCCGAAGGGTATGAAGTGACCGCGAAGCAGAGAAGCTCAAAGAGGAGAAGAAGAAGATCCTCGAGGATGGAACAAGAAGTTGTTGAACTGTAGCAAATAGATTATTACCGAATTAACGGTTATACAGGATTAACGGTTTAAAGAAAAAGCGTCATGATGATGAACAACAATATGAAGTGGAGAATGCAGAAGAAGCATGAAGAAAGAAGTACGAAGAATCACAAGTTTGGTTTATTCTAGAAGCTATTGCTAGATTTATCACCGATACGTGAAGGTCAGAATACTGAGTACAAGTTATACCGACAAAGGGCCTGCACCCGATTGACTGGTTGGCTGAGGATAGCTCGCCGCGGCGAGAGCCAGGAGCTGTACAACATCCACTATTTCTGGAGGTGCCTGGATCCCAAGGTTTTGGAGGTTCTCGCTCAACGCCATAACGTGAGACTCCGCTATAACCGTAAGTAGCTCGTCCGCTAGAGGTTGCAGCTCACTCATCTGGGTTACAAAGACCTACCCCTCAAGAGCACCGGATGGGTTGGACACATCAGCGCTGCTCAGAATAACCGAATCCACAACTGGTCCATGGTAAAGGTCGCCACTCTCGTTGGCCTCGTCATCCATCATCGGATCATCGAAGTTGACCGACGGCTCGTAATCGCCATGAAATACGAATCCAGTCAAATGACCCCCTGGTATGGTCCGTGGAAAACTTCAGTGCTCAAATGTATGAGCACGGGACACCGTTGCACCCACATACAGGTCGTAATAGACGAGGTCCCCGGCAGTTGGATGCCGGCCACCTGGAGATTTGTCACGAGGATTTCTTGGACCCTGGCCACGGGTATCCCACGGAACGGTATCCCAGTTGACCTGATCGATCACATCCACTATGCAAAAGAATTGTTCCACGTTGTCTTGACATCCCAATTGGATTAACAGGTCGAGCTGTTTGATGATGTTCCTTACCATCGGTGGTATGAAAAAAAGAGGGTAATTGTCAAACGCTTACAAGAGAAGAAAACCCGCTACGCGGGTACCCCACTCTGTGACAATAAGCTACCATTAAACTGATTTCGGATCGTCAATGATGTGGGAGCTTATATACGTTACACAGGGAGGACGTTCCGGAAAACACCCCTTGGGTACCTCAATCTGACGCCACCACGGTGGTAACGCTGTGAAGCGACCCCTGAATGTTTGCGGGAGATACAGTTCGGTTTCGATATTGGTGTTTGGACCAAATACCCATGTCGGGTACGCGCCTTGCGCTCTAACCGAATTGCGTTTCAGAACGTCGGATGAACCAAAAATTCGCAGGGATAGTGGGCCTCGCCCAACAGAGCATATCGGACTCGATAGTTACCTTCGTTGCGGTTTCGAAGTGTGCCCTATCGAACTGGGCTAGGTTATCCCCATAAAATAAGTGGCCGTGGGTGCGATAACTCGATACGTCGAAGTCTTATTCACTGGGAATCAGGTGTTGAATTGGAGTACCCATGAACCATTTATACGCGAGTTGCGTCATTTCTTCTCGGGCCCTATCCAGGTTCTCTCCACGGCAGAGGTCTATCTCTAAAAGGTTAGGATCCAACGAAATGCGTTTCCGCCAGTCGGGTGAAGTGACCCTGTCAAGTGGACGCTCACCAGTGAGAACACTGTCTTGTGCATAGGAATGGATCAGTGGCAGGTTCAAAACCTTGGACGGGTGAAACCAAAAAGCGGGGGCATAGAACGAAGGATTGTGTAACGGATCCCGTGCTTCCAGGGTTACCATGTGGATCCATTGGAGTTGGTTTATGACAACCGGAGTATCCCAAGAGGAGTGCCATGCGCGGACGTGAACCGGAACGGTTATCCGAGCGCTACCCTGAGGCAATGGCTCATTTCGGAGGATGAAGGAGCTATACTCTCAGATTGGGAAGTACCCACTCCGGGGTTGTGTTGGTTTAGATTCTCTGAGTTCATTAACTGAGATAAATATTCGGTTTCGATGTTGTTAAAGTTCGTTCGTCGCGTTATACTTTGAACCGGAGGAAGGTCGGTATCACTCATGAGGAGTTGGATTCTTTATACCCTTTTCCGCCTGCGGGTCACTGGCTTTCGTTGCGATGTTTCCTGGTCTAAGGAGGTGGATGCGTATAGCAATGCGTGCGCGCATACCCTCTAGGAGAGGTGGATCATAAATGATTCAATATCGACGTGGCATCGGTTCAACTCAGGTATGAGTGGACCCTGGGAAATATTGGGTGAAATTCGATATGAATGTTAATTGGTATTTTTGGAACCTTAGTAGGTGATTTCTGTGCTATCTGGAACAGATGAACGCGTGGCAAGCGTACAGATATTATTCATGGGTGGCATGATTCACACGTGTCATGTTGCGCCGTGGCTGGCAGAGCCACCAAGTGACACAAGAGTGTGGAGCATAAGTGTGGCATACTAAAGTAGTAATATTCTTAGTTTATTGTAACCCAATAGTACTTAAGGGAGGACGGCCTTGCCGTTTCACCGTGAAGTAAAGAAAAGCTGTTACTCAACTCTGAGTTTATTGCCTGCGCGAAGTGACCAATTCCTGCTGATGTTTCACCGAGTTCGGTCTCCTTGTACTCACCTGCACAGTATCACCGAGGACCACTGATCTGTCGTACCCCATGGGGTCGCCCATTGTTCACTGTTTTTACCGTTTTGGTTACTTTCTATTGTGGGAATAGATAGCCGTTCGACTCAGTATTGAGTTTTGCTGTGCTGGCTGAACAAGCAACACCGCCCACCACCGGGTCTCTTTCGGCTTTCCGCACGACCCGCCGGGTTTTGCCTTCACTTTTGGTCTCTTTTCTCTTTCCCTTTTTCCCGTTCTGGATTCTCCGTGGACCGGAACACCGCTCACACGGACCTGCACACTACGTTCAACAGCTGGTAACGCGATTCTCGGTATCACCTCCGTCGATATAGCTGAAAGCCACCTCGAGTTTACAATCGAACAGCGTGTGGTATGGAGGGCCCTGTCGCTGCGCCTACCTCAAAAAAAGCAAAGCTGCGAACATCTTGGGAGAATTTACAGCCTAGGGATATTTCTCCACATACTTATCTCTTGATATCAGTTTGAAAACTGAAAAGCGCATGAAGGCTGCTTTGACAGGGCTTGGGGAGGGTATGGAAAGAAGAGCAATACAAGGACAAGTACAACGTGGAAACGTTTCTTGCTGGAGTGGAGAAGTCAAGGAATACGACGTAATGTGTTAATTCGGAGCTTTAGGGAGAAAGTAGGCACATGATCGAGAGGCGTACTAACTTATTTCTGCTGCCATTTGCACGGCGGCTCTTTCGTATGTAGATGACATAAATCGCATCAACTAAGAAAGTGGCATTCGTCCCGTTTACTTTTATCTTTGGTATAAGGTAATGCTTTCCATCGCATTTTGATAGTTCAAAAAATCTAATTCATATAGCACTAAGATAAAGATTGGGGCCCGCCTCCACCCGGTGCTGAACGCCTCCGCAATTTCATGAGTAAGATTACGCCAAGCAGGTAACAAAGAAATCCCACCACCACCCGACTCCATGAGTCGCTCCAAGATTCTGTAGGATAGGAACAATGAGAGATAAATTCGAAGGCCTTGTTATTAAATGTTCACCGATCATAGTTCTAATGCTTTCAGAAGTATTTGGAACTGTTGCTCCATGTTCTCGAGTTCCTTGTGCGAATTCTCAATAAAGGTTTGGTTGTTCCTCTTCTGCGCTGGCTCGTATCGAATGGCATTCTGCTCCAGAAGTTCCATCATTTTGTTTTGGTTCTCCAGTTTTTTGAGAATCATATTCTCGCCATTCTCATCCACTTCGATTTTCGATCTCTCGTACATCATTTGATCCCATAAAAGTTCTGTTAGAGCTTACGAAGCAGATCCAAGGTGGTCCGGAACCCTCGAAAGACTACCAACTTGTGATCTAATATCGCCACTATCTCTTTGTGATCGTCGCTTACGCTTTTCGCTCGATTCTTCGCTTTTCCGACCAGTTGATATGCCCTCCTCGCACCTTGCATGATCTTCACCGATTTGCTTGATGGTCATCAGCAGCAATGTTGTATCTTCATCTCTATTACTTAGCCTGTAGACTGTAAAAAGTACATAGAACCGTTTAGAATCAACAGTCCCATCTCCAATACCTGTGTATTGTAGACAATTTAGAACCAAAGAAACGTCGTTTTGACCAGATTGTGATACAACCAATCTTGTGCCAAATACTAGTGGGGTAATCCGTTTGGAAAACATTTGGCAGTGGCGCGACGAGGGCTCGACCTGATTGGTGGAAGTGGGGTAACCGAATGGGTATGGCAGCACGAAACCACTAGGGCTGCAAGATAACCAGGCGTACTTACCATAACCAATTGGTAGTACGTCGCACACGGGTTAGTAGAGCCTGAATAGTCTCGGCTAGACCAAGAGCTTGACTGTAGAAACCAGGTGGTATCACACTTAGCCAAGAGGTGCTTGTCTTTACCATGCTTGGTGGTGGAGCGCTGCACCCATCAAAAAGGTGAGCGAGGCTCAACCTCAGGTGCATACGGCTACGTGGTATACGTTGAGGATGGCCCTATTGGCATGGGCCCACACCAGAGTAGCGGGGTGTCACTATCTATCTAAAATAGTTAAATAAATTATTAAACTAATTAGTTAGCCACCCCAACCCACTTGGCACACTCATCAATTGGCCAATCGCGCTTTGTACTACCCATGTGGTCAGATCTCACTGTATCACACAGATGCAGACCATCACTCGTGGCAAATTGTAAAAAAGCACTTAACCTAGTTAGAGTGGTTTTTCAGAACCACAAAACTCCAAAAAAATGGGCACTTGTTCGAATCCACTTCAGAAATTCGATCACAAAAGTTTATCTAAGTCATCAAAGTTGCATAATTGAGTCGATCTTCAAACTCTGTCTAAAACGATAACCTTGTAACAATGGTTTCTAGCTACATTAATTTCAGCTATGCGACAAGTCTGGTAGACCATACGAGACGCGCTCGCTCGTAGTCCCGCAGCGCTCTGCAAAGTTGAGCGAATTCATTCAAATTGAATGCCTGATTAGGTGCTTTATAAGTGGCGTATTGGCCATTTTAACGTGTTTCTCGAACGTTTCATACGATTATATCCGTCTTACGTCTTCTTGGACAACAATTTATTTTTATTACTCCCACTATATCTCCGGCACTGCATCAAGCAACGATTAGACTGATGAAAGCTCTTTGTACTTCTGATCTCGCGCAGTTTCTGTATACTTCCATGATAGAAAACCTTACGCAACTTTGCTTTTTAAAATCCAATGCTACAAAGCTCTCTCTTTTCAAGCCTTCAGTAAGCCAAGCCGGAAAAGAAAAAATCTCTCAGTAAATTCTTTCTTGTTCTTGTCGCTACACCTGAGCCCTCATGTTGAACAATTCAAAGTTTGCCTATATTTTCATTGAAGATACATATCAAACCTCGGCAGTTGTTATAATGCATTAAAAGATGAGGAATAAAAGAAAATCTTGTTATTCTGTGTTATTTGTTACTTGATAGTTAATAAAAATTGAGATGGACCCTAGTGGGTACTATAATGCCCAAAACAGTCTTGTATGATGGTAATGAACAGATTTTCACGAGAGTTTTAGCGCAGTAGTAAATGTTGATTCAAGTTAGACATGGTGTGCTGATATACATCAATAAAACTCGCTTTTCGGTGATTATGTATATTGTAGTGCACAGGTGGGGAATAAAAGAGGTGGAAGAAATGATAGTCTGATGTCGAGAATACGTAAGGCACAATGGTCTAAGTGTTTGAATTTTGGCAGTTAGAGTATGCCAAGTGGTCAAATAAGATGTCGGGTCATGTAGCGTCATTACAGGTTAGCCAACCATGGTTAGAATTAGAACAGGGTCAAGCAGGCCCACTTCAAGAAATTAGGGAACTGACCAATCAGCATACACGATTGGGCAATCAGACGTCACAGCAGGCTTGTTCAGAACCTTCAAAATGCCTATATGGGCGTGCACGGACTTTGTTCACGCTTGTTTAGACATCGCCTCAACCCCGGTTCCGCCAACCGTGGGAACTCACTACAAGTACAACAGTACTGCTGGACACGCTCGCATCAGTGTCTCGCCGGACACTTTTGTAGCCCAGTCACACTTTCCAGCAAATGAAAACTCCAGTACAGCTACAACACGTGCGTGACGAGCACAGAGATCACAATCTTTTCGTCAGGGGTTAAAGCCCTTTCTACATATGGACATGGACAAGAATCTATCTTGTCCATTGTCCACGATTTTGTGGTCGCTCTTTGAGCGACCCCAAGGAAGAGACACTTCGGAATCTTTCTACCAGATTTGTTTTTAAATTTTCGCTTAGTAAACATGAATTATTTTTCATTCTTTTCCCGGTGCAGTGCCAAAAACCCATGTCCATGTCCATATGTAGAAAGGGCCTAAAAGTACTTTGTGTGGGAAGAAACATAAGTTGGACCCCCCCTCTACCAGATTGGATGTAGGCCCTACGTCACCTATGTCGTGTCGATTCGGCTTTTGCCTGTTGGTACCGAAGGTGGTACCAGGGGAACGAAAGGAGAAACTTTGTTGATATCACGTTCTCAATATAGAGACAGTGGTAACTATACCCCTGTCAAGGATCCCTCTACTCGAATTACCTGGTGGAGTCCTCATGGGCGTGAAGGAACGAAGCTCACCTACAGAGTCAGAAGAGGCCACCAGGTGGAGCATCTCACGCACTTCTCGACGGTATTGCGCTTTCTACTGTTGGTTGTCGTTGCGACAGTGTGCGTCCAGTGAGAGTGAATCTTAGTGAAACTTCCAAGTGCTGTTCATGAATTCAACAGCCTTGTGAAGTTTGGTCTCTTTCCAATAGTTTGGTGTTGACAACATAACCGATATTGACAATACGGCCCAATCCTATGGGTATGGCACAATGTTTTGACGTAGAGCATCCCTTCTCTACACGAATTTCGAGTCTCACACTTCTTGGGTCCCATATGCTGAAGTTCATGGGCGGCTCTTCCTGGGTCTTCCTTGGCCCAGAACGGACATGCCTGTGTTTATGGGCCAAAATATCGAAGGCGGGCAGCCCCAGGCCTCGCTGCAATGCGAAGACGTCTCTGCATGTAACGAAGTCCGAAAGCCCGTAAAGTGTGTATACGCTGTTGAGGGTTGCGCATGCTCATTTTAGCAAGACTAAAGGGTGCAGCTTCAACGAAAAGGAACATTTCTGCGAATCACTATGGTACTCTAGCTCTTCTGACGCCTGTTCGCGTCGCGTTCGCCTTTCATTTTCAACCATTCGAAAGCAGATATAGCCACGGGTTCAACCTGACCATTTCTACTTATCTCTTTAACTTATTCCGAATTCAAAACCCGAACAGCCTAGTATGGTTTGCAGAAAACTTGCGTTTGTGTTCTTTACGTTTGCATGCGTATTTGCTACCTTGAAAGCACAAGATGTGAGTGTCCAGTCAGAAGGCTTGAGCGCTCTGGAACCGAAAACAGTCACCGTGCGCTTCAACTCGACAGACTTGGAGAGTATCATCAAGACGCTGGATTCGCTCTTTGAGGAGGCTCTTATAGAGTATGGCAAAGACTGGCCGTTGAAGCCTTCTGTGGAGAGCGATGATGCAGTTGAGACACCGGAATCTACGCCTGAAAGTGATATAGAATCCCCTATGGTTACTTTCTCCCCTATCGCTTCTGTAGCCCCTTCGCAAACTACTAGTATGCCTTCATCACGAAAATCTGGACGAAAGAAATCATTGGGTTCATACTATTCAGTAGCTCCGAGCGCAGAAGTCGAGGCGGTCGAAGGGGTTGAAGAAACTGCAGAAGAGGAGAGCGGTTCTGCAAGAATAGACGCACTAGAAGAGAGCGAAGAGAATGCCTCGTCATCCCCGGAGCCATATCCCGTGGCCAAGATCCCCCAATCGCCTGATGTTTCGCCAAAGCCCTCTTTGCCTGCGGAACCGAAATATCCAGCAGTTACAGCGAGCCCGTCAGCGGAGATGTCGGACCCAATGCAGGCTTCGCAGACTTCGGAAGCTCCCAAGAAAAGCCCGGAACCTTCTCCCAGCGCTTCCTCATCACCTGCTGAAGTGCCATTGCGCACTTCAGTATACGGACACAAGGGTTACACCGACTCAATCGTGCTCATGTTAGCTGATTCCGAAGAAACTGCTGAAGACATGGAGTCTTTTGTAGACCAGCTTCGAGAAGCTGGCTTCGTGAGGAGTAAGTTCATTGCTGTGCAAGCTGACGAATTGTGGATTCACGGAGAGGATAAGAAGAAGATAGCGTGGTACGATGGATCGAAGGACGCTCACGGAGCTATTCGTGAAGCTCAGATGCTGCGTGCAACAGAGCGGGTAATGAAGCTTGCGCGGGGCCGTCGTCCGACAATAATTGGCTTTGGACAAGGTGGCACTGTAGCACTAACTGCATACATGAGGTACGGCGTAGATGGTGTTGTCAGTTCATGTGGAGGGCTTGGCCTTTTGTCGAGCTATCCAAGAGAAATGACGAAGGACAGTGAAGGAAGCATGGCTTTGGTGGTCGGAGGGGACCACGTGCGCAGTGGAGCAGAGCGTATGCAGTCGTTGGGGCGCGACGTAGTGTTCCTTAGAACCAATCAGCCCAAGGAGAATGGTCGGTTTAAAGATGAGGTTATAGGATATGTAATTGGAGTACTCAACCGCGCGATTGCAACTTAACGGTTAATGCGCCCTTGTCTAGTTAGATCAGTATTCCATTCTTCACAATTCGCGACTTGGGAAGAAAGTACGTACGTAAAGAGTGCTACAAATGCCCTTACCAGTTCCAGTACAAGGATTGCACCATCGCGGAGCAGGAGGTTCACAAAATCGGCCTCCATCATAGTAGTAACACGAAAAACAGGGTCTGAACGGCTGCCTGGAATTGGAACCCAGTAGCTTTAAACGCAAAATGCCCCTACAGTTCTTGACCAGAGGATGAGGATTACCATGGGTACGCGGGAAGCCTCTCTTGTCAATTTGTTTCGTTCAGCAACGGGCGCACCTTGCCTTATTTCGGCTGGGTGGAAGAATCTAGCTGGCGAGGAAGTACAGAGGACTCTCTCGTAAAGTCGTCCCGAAGCTATCTTCGATAATTAACGACCTCTGGGTAAGCTGATCCACCTTCGCGAGGCGTGCCCTGTCGACAAACAACACTTTGTTTGTGCTCAAGGATAATAGACGCGTGGCCATTGCCAGTTCACAGGTACAAAAGGGCGGAGAAACAACGTTATCTTTGACTCGGGTCGAAGCTGTAGCAGTAGTTTACTGATGCGACCAATGGTCTCTACCCGGGACGGAATAGTACGGAGAAAACTACGTCGTCTTTTATATATCCTGAGCTAGTGTCTACGCAGATTAGCTAGCATTTCTATGCAGCGATGGTTACTCGATAACCAAGTTTACCAGTGGCAACCTGTACCAAGGGTACTGGACAGCAGAAGATGTCAGACGCGATAAACGCATCGGATCATATCGCGTATCGCTCAACATGCCCGTCCTCTCTCGCATATCGTGAGGGAGCACAAGTGTTAACGTTTGACTCTACTCCCTCTGAAATTCAGTGAAGCGAAAACGACACGCCATTGAGACATCGCGAGGCAGCTTTTAACCCTTCACCAACGACAACTCGGCACACTTGAGTCAATCCCTCCTTCGAGTAAGGCCAGAGATCTCCATGACATACGCTACGTGGTTCTTGAGTGATTGCTGTCACCGCTGTTCATTCCTGTGAGGCCCGTTTCCCTGCGGAGAGGAGACCCCTTCATTGGATCTGCGTTACTGTCATGAACCCGCTGCTTTTTCAAAGCACTTGAAGTGCCAACTTCCGAAAGAGACCCGAATGAGAGCCTATTTCGCTTCCCTCGTGTGCGGAGGCAAGACCAATACGCTACAGACTTGCAAGTGCACGATTGATTACTATTTTTGGTGTATCAGTCCGTTGATTACAACGAGATTATAGGTAAGCTCACTTCTCTTGTTCAAGAAATACTGCACTGATCTCTAACTACGACAATTCAATCCGATTGGAAGCAGCTGCTGACCGACTTCGCTTCCTTTCATTGTGCATCAGAAAAAAGATCCGCACACCATGAACGGCTGTGAAGTGAATACCTTCCGAGAAGGAGAAAGCAGTCGTTTCCTAGAGGATCCGTATGCAGGAACACACCTGTGCCTACCTCTGTACTTCGTAAATCGAACATAGTCTTCAGAGTCTGAGACGATTTTCCTACCACTGCGGGTCACCTTTTGGTTTTGAACCAAAAATCCCAAATTTGTTGTGTGACGAGTAACCAGAGCTTACGATCTAACATGTGAAATTCTTCCTGTTACGGTATCGCTGGGAGAAGGCACACATTACAGGAACACTACGTAGTATACCAGACTTGATATTACTGAGACGGACCTCGATTCGTGAAGAGGAATCCAGCACGAGTTTGTGTGGAAACAGATGTTTGCGAGGAATTTGAAGGCATTTAAAGCAAGTGTGTGGGGTGTTCAAAAAGTCCGTGCGGGAAACTAAGGTCATGATCATCACATGATGTTGAACTGCTTGTGTACAGAGCTGCAGTGACCACGAGATCAAGATAAATATGTCTGTGGTCTTGAGCATGGACAAGAAGGTGCGGACGGAAGGAAGTCAATGAAGCTAAGGCACATTGTGCAAGTAGAATTGCCGCAGAATTCCTTTCAGTTGGTTCCTATAATCAAGACAGTTTGAACGTAATGTAGCTGTACGCAAATTCACGGTCGTGCAGAAGCCTAGAAAGCTTAGCTTGTATAGACTTCGAGCAACTTACTCGGCTCTACGATTGCGTTGGTGATTGCTCATTCTCGGGTTGCGGTTTGATGCCGTAGGCCCAGTGATAAATATAGGTATCGAGAGTAGTATAACTGTCCGGATGGGTCCACTTCCTGCCCTTGTCGATCACTTCGCGAAGGCTAGGATCAACCTTTTGAACATCAAAACCAGCCGATTTGAGCAGGTTGTATAACAACTGTCGATTCCAAGTGTACATGTGTTGGTCGGTGTCATTCTTTTTTATATTCAAGGCATACTGTACACCTTCATTCTTCACACCAATGACCTGAGATTATAAGGTTTTCGTAGACAAAAGCACGGTAAGCAGATTGACAAAAACATGCGCGTGCAAAGCAGTTGCTCGGGCGACGAGGGTAATTACTTACCATTCTACCGCCAACGCGAACCTTACGAGCCAGTTCTCTAAGTTCTGTAAGAGGACATTCAAAGTGCTCAATAGCACTAGTGGAGTATACAATGTCCAAGGAATCGTCCTCAAGTTCTTCTGGGAAGCGGTACGTCTCGATGAGATTAGGGTATTCGTGGTGAATGGCAGCACGTGCGACAGGATTAACTTCAATAGCGATTCGACGAGAGACATTCAAAGTAGCCAGAATGTGACCGCCTCCAGCACCAAGATCAGCAACGGTGTCAGTAGTGTGAACACCAAAAACCCGTGACCAGTTGCGAGCACTTGCTTTCTGGCGTCCTAGCGCTGTTTGCCACTTGAAGTAAGCATGGTCATAATGTTTTGCTATGGACTCATTGATGGGGGGTCTGCAACCAGGTCCGCAACAGCGACCAGCAAACAGCGTTGCAGGGGAGATTGATCGCGAACAGAAAGTGAAATGAGCAAAAGAGTTGAAAACGAGGAGAACGAATGCGAATGCTATGGCATATCGCACGGGCGTACAGCGTATTCGGCGCGAAAGCGACTTCTGAGTAGGCAAGAATGCAGGTGGCATGATTCCTTGGAACGAGAACTCTCTTGATGCGAGGGGGAGGGGGGAGGTGGAGGCGGATATTGAGGTTGTGGCGTGAAGGAGGTGGAGGCTAGTAATGCTTTCCAACGGGCCGAAGACAACATACTGTTCCTACGAAATTCGTTGCCTTTCGCCAGTGTCTCTGCTGCTCTACATAAATTGCCCTTCTGAAAGGAGTTGAACTGCTTTCCCGGCTTACTGCTCGCCTTACACTCACAGAAGAGCCATTTTGAAATCAAACGTGCATTCTGTACTACGTCTCTTTGTCCTCAAAAAGGTTACGCAAGGTAAATGGCTAGCTCACCCATGGCACGATACTAGCGCCACGGAGAAAGGCATAGACACACTTGTATTCGTTGAGAGAAAATGGCGCTTTGCACAGCGGTGCATGGTTAAAGGGTTACCGATAAGCTTCTCTTCCGAAGGCTAGTAGTTCCAGAAGCAGCCCATTCCCCCATCCCCTTCACGCTCCCTAGAGTTATGCCAACAGGAAGGTGGCTGAGCACGACGAGTGGAGTAATGCATTGTGCATTACTCCTTGGGCGCAGACGCTGGCGGAAGGCTACCACGCGATCCCTCAATATGGTACAGTACTGTACTACTCACTGAAAGAGCAGTTGGCCTGGCCCACCTATCTTGTCAGTAGAGAGTCGCCCGTAGGGCGACTCTCGCCAGCCCACAAGCTGATCTTGATACTCGCTCTGTCACACACAAACTTGCGCGAGGTCGATAGCACCGTATTCATGGTGTCCATCAACCACAGCAAAACCTGTCGGAGCCACTGAAGTGGCAAACGTGGCCCAGAACGACGCCGCAGAACTTATCCACTCCAACTCGAGACGACCTCGCCGTCACGACGCTCCAATGATACTAAATTATCTGAATCACACACACGTCGCGAGACTCATACTAATTATTCGTTTACGGTTTCCAACGGGTCGATTCCCGCACAAAGGGGAACGCCACAGGTCTTCGTGACACTTGGTTACCTCCCCACCGGAGTCCCAGGGCACTTGTGCCCAACCGGTTTCCAAATCTCTACGAAGGTACCAATGAACGCCCCGCTCAGGAGCTGTACGTGGCATACAACCTATCGAGAACAACCATTGCGCGCCGTATCTACTGCTCGTATCGAACTTCGGCAACCCAAACTTACATATCTCGGCAAACTTGTCATCACTCTTGTTGTGGAAGACCGTCAACACAACTCACACCCCACACAGGTCTTGCCGCCCAACCTCTCACAAGTACAAAACAAGTCATTTATTGATACTGCAAAAGCCCAGTTAGAGTTATCTATCCCAAAATCACACCTTGAGAAGCGGGTCATTTGCATCAGGATAGCTCTCGTCTGAAAAGCTGTCATCATCCAATACAAACGCCCCAGAAGGAGCTTGCACTATCTCGCTTCCACTTCCGCCAAAATCACGTCCAACAACAGGGGGTTTGTACCATCGCAAAGCCAAAGAGCTCAGCACAACGCACGTGCTCGACAGAGCCATAGCTCCACTGGCCACAAACGGCGGAACCCGCACACCGAGCGTCGGGTACAGAACCCCCGCAGCCAAGGGGATTCCAATCAAGTTGTATCCAATCGCCCAACAAAAGTTCAGTCTCACCCGTCGGAACGCTTTTCTTGCCAGATCAAGCGCATTCACCACTCCGCTTAAATCGCTTCGCACTAGCACAACAGCCGCAGATTCAGCAGCCACAGCAGCTCCAGCTCCGATAGCGATACCCACTGAAGCCGCTGCTAATGCAGGCGCATCATTGATTCCGTCACCCACAAAGCATACATCTTCGTTCTCCTCAACTACTGCCACTTTCGTCCATGGCATCGCTCGTGAGCGAACTTGATGCAGCGGAATGCCGCTACGAATCGCCACCGCACGAGCAGTTTCTTCCGAATCACCAGTCACCACACTCGTTGTTATATTCATGGCATGAAGCTTTGCCACCACATCTGCCGCTTCCGGTCGTAACGTGTCTTCCAGTCCAAAAATACAGCTCAACTTGTCGTTCACAACAGCTACAACAACCGTTAAGCCCTCTTGTTCTTCCATTCGCTCCATGGTCCTCAGCTCACCTTCAGTCAAAACGTCTTCTTCTTTCAATTCACCAAAAGCAAACGTTCGCGACCCAATTCGAACCGAGTATTCGCCCGCGTTGATCGTCGCCTTCATTCCCTGACCTGGCACTTCTTCAATCTCCGCTATCTTGTACGCCGCCTCATTATGAAGCGACATATCACCTTGGCTGCTTCTAATGTACTTTGTGATAGCGGAGGCCAGCGGGTGATGAGACTGTGATTCCACCAGATGGATTATATCCGAAAGAATCACCGACGCCTGTTCAACAACTGCGTTTCCTCGCTCGCCGACAAACACTGCCGCCACTTCAGGTCTGCCCAGCGTCAGCGTCCCAGTCTTATCGAAAATGATGTGCTGCACCTTGTTCGCAGCTTCGATCGCTCCACCGCCGCCCTTAAACAGCACCCCAAGCTTGGTCCCCATTTCAGAGGCAACCATTACTGCTGTTGGTGTCGCAAGTCCCAGAGCGCATGGGCAAGCGATAACCAGAGTTTCTAATGCAAACAACAAAGAGAAGAAAAACTTTCCCTCTTCTGCATACCATGTCTTCGGGATCCACTCCATTATCGCTGCCGTGTACCATCCGCAGAATACACACAAAGCAATTGCAATCACGGCTGGTACGAAGACGCTCGATACATTATCTGCGAATGCCTCCACGGGGGCACGCGACGTCTGTGCGTCGTTAACGAGCTTCACAATTTGTGTCAGAACTGCATCGGATCCCACAGCGGTGGTGCGAACGAGCAGTGAACCGCCTCCGTTAACGGTTCCGCCGTACAATGAGTCGCCCTTGCTTTTGGGGACTGGAAGACTCTCCCCGGTCAGCATCGATTCGTCAACAGCGGACACTCCGTCTATGACATCCCCATCCACCGGGACTCGATCTCCCGGGATCAGTCTCACGATATCACCGACGGCTAAAGCCTTCACTGGTACTTCCGTGAGGCAGCTAGCTTGGTCAACCTGGTCGAAGACCACGGCTTTTTCGGGGGCGAGTGCGGACAAAGCCGCCACGCCAGCAGCTGCGCGACGTTTCGCCGATGCCTCAAGCCATTTGCCAGCCAGCACCATAGTGATGATCATTACGGAGACTTTGAACATCACCGAATGACCGAGAGACATGTCATGGGGGCTTGCCGAACCAAATGCCATCACAACGACGCTGGAGAAGTACGCGATCGATGTTGAGATAGCAACCAATACATCCATTGTCGCTCGACGCTTCCGTAGGGCGTAGTAGCTAGCTCTGTAAAAGCCAGCACCGCAACCGAACTGAACCGGGGTCGCCAAGAGGAAGTGTACCCACTCTAACACATGCATGGGTACAAGTGAGGTGTGCGTGTGGAGAAGGCCTAACAAAAGCACGGGAATGAAAAATGCAAGTGCCCATAAGAACCGTGTCCGCCACATGCGAGCCTCTTCGTCGATTACGTCGGTGGGGCTCTGCTCGTCAATTGCGCGCAATGCCTGCTGCTCAGCCTTCGGTGACTGCTTCACAACCATTTTGCCAAAGGTTCCGTCTCGCTCGAGATAGCGAAGTACGGTGGCCTTAGAGAAGCGCGACGCCAAAGTGATAACTGCGGCGGTACCATCGAGTTCAATGTGCTGCACACTCTGCTGGCAGCGCAGTACCTTCGACGCATTATACGCCAACACGGCGGTTTGGAAAAGAATGCAGAACTGGTTGTTTGCGTTTCCGGAGTCATTCTTGGTGTCTGGGTTAACGACGTCAAGAATGAGACTCTTAAACCCGGCCGATGAAATAGCGTCAGCAAGCGATTGCGAGGGTACCAGAGATACATCGTGCTCCACGGTGGCACGTCCCGCGAGAAGATTGACCCTGGCCGACGAAACACCCTCCATGTTGTTAAGCAAGCTCTCAATGACGCCCACACAGCTTGAGCACGTCATTCCGCTAACACGAAGGTGGGTGGTGGTGTTCGCATGCGGTTCAGCTTGATCATGTTTGACAACTGCCGGTTCGGATGTATACGAGGCAGCGACAGTAACAGAACGAGCGTTGTGATTGAGCGGTTCCAAAGCGGGTTGAAAAGGTTGAGATCCGCCAGTGGAACTCAAAGCAACACTCTGTTCCGATACAAGAGTGGCAGATTTTCCGACGCTTTCGACGGCCGCGACGAGATCATCGGGGTGTGCGGGGTAAAAAAGTGTAGC
Source organism: Gracilariopsis chorda (assembly GCA_003194525.1). NCBI lineage: Eukaryota > Rhodophyta > Florideophyceae > Gracilariales > Gracilariaceae > Gracilariopsis > Gracilariopsis chorda. The sequence goes on from NBIV01000154.1 coordinate 102,831, forward strand.
CAGTCCAGTGTCGAGTTGGACGTGAACATTATCCGCACCCGGAAGAGCGGCCAGAGCGTCGGTGACCGCTTTCACGCAGCCCATACAAGTCATGCCGGCAATGCGTAAGGTAACGGGATGCGGCAAAACGGCCTCCGCGACGAAAGTGGGTTGTTTGCCGGTCTGACGCACGGCTGCAATTGCGTGCTCAAGGTCCGCAGCAAAGTCAAAAGTGGCTGTTGCAGATTGAAGATCCACTTTGACATTTGAGGCAGACGGGAGTGCCGACAGTGCTGCGGAGACTTTGTTGACGCAGCTGATGCAGGACATTCCTTCGACGTTGAGTGTGACTCGTCGAGGATGCGGGGCAGTGATGGGGGCCGTGGGGGCCGTGGGGGTGGTGGGGGCTATGGGGGTGGTGGAAATGAGGGTGGCTTGCTTGCCAGCCTGTTCAACAGCGCGCAGCAGATGGTCCGTGTGGCCGTCGTAGGAAAGGGTGGCGATTGCGGTTTTGAGATCGACGGTGACGTCGCGCGTTGCCGGTACGGCTTGCAGAGCTGCTGTGACGGCGTTGACACAGCTGATGCAAAACAAGTTGTCGATGCGGAGGGTGACGGCTGCGAAGGTCATTGTTCCAGAGGCAAGAGTAGAAGGAAGCTGAGAAAAGTTGAGTGTGAAGAGATATGGCGGTTCAGAAGTTGGGAGGGTGGGGAGGGGGAAAAGAGGAGGGAAGCGCGGTTGCGCTGCGGCTTTAAAGGGGATGGGGATTGCATTTGGGCACAAGCATAGCAATGCAAGAAGTGAGGAGTTGGTACTACATGACAGGCGAGAGGCTGGGCAACGGGATGTGCGCGGCTGGCGCGTCCGCAAGGAGGTTACTTTCGGGGGCTGTTCGATGCGGGCGCATCGGGGAGGGGCGGAGAGGTGCGGAGAGGTGCGAATGTCAACGCGGGCGCTGTGCCACGTGGGCCGGTGCATTCAAAAACAGCCAGTGAACGGCGGGCATACATTTCGGAGATGTCCGCGAATGCGCTGACAAGAGAGAGGCATGTTGCCGGAAGAGGATGTGTGATTCGTCGGGGCTGTTTATCTTCGACGCCCCTCTCTCTCCGCGACGCATTCGCTGTTTTGAAGCTTATTCCCGAACGGGCTGTGTCTGCACGGAGTCTATCAATCGGTTTCTACGCTGCATTCAACAACTTGTGACACACTATCATTGTTTACATACAGGCTGACAAGTACAAAGCTATGATACACTGTACGACAGGCAAGCCGCAAAGCTCGACTTTCTGTTTTCAATAGCTTTGTTGAGCAAGCCGTAGGTCCCAACATGCCAGAGCAGCTGAACTGCGATAACGCTTCGGACAGCTTTGTCTAAACAAGAACAGTCGCGCCCATGCCTTGCGAGCGCAGAGCTTGCACAGCTTCATCAGCATCACCGGCAAGGCGCAGTGTGGCGACACCCGATTCAACGTCAACAATAATGTGTGTAGCATGTTCCAAGCCGGACAGAGCAGCCTTTACGCTATCGGCGCAGCTGGAGCACGCCATTCCTTCAACGTGAAGAGAGATTGAGCGCAGAGAAACTGAACCAAGCCCTGTCTTTTCGGCTGGGTCATCGTTTTCGGCCTGTTTGGCGTCCCGACTGAGCTCGTGTGCCATCGTCTTCACATCGGCTTCGCAACTATTGTCCGCGGCTGTGTCGTGCGTTTCGACGTGAGTGTCGCTTTTCGGCGCCGATTCGCTCATTTCTTTCGCGCTGTTTTCGCAGCCGGCGCAGCATTTCGCCGCGCCTTCAATCGCTGAACAGTTCTGAGACATGATGTGCAGGATGTTTATGGTCGTGTAGGTAGGAACGGTTTGAGAACGAATCAGAGAGCCTATGTGCTGCATTCGCAAGTGGCAGTGATATCGGGCGGCGTTGAGGGCGCTATTTATACGCGTTAGAAGACGGCGAATACGGACAGAACGCGGAAACAAGCGGAGCCGCTGCCACAGCCGCGATGCGTATCATATGAAAACGGAAACGGGCGCGGCAAGCTCGTTGCTGACGCGTCTTTCGTTGCCGCGACTTGGATTCTGTTGCTGCCTGCGGCCACCACATGACTATAGCGGTTTACGCAGAAGACGGCAACACAGCGCTGGCCAGGGCTCACTCACGTATCTACCGAAGGGGAGCACCAAGTCTGCGTCATCGTGACGGTCAGTGCGCCGCTTGTCTACGTAAAGTTATTGTATCGTCAATCGTCTTGGTACATACTGAGCGTACACGACTGACAGCATGCCGCATGCGCCACGCACCGCTATAAGTCTTCCTTGCAACCGTTTGTACATGGAAGCATTCGGACACGTGTACACACACGTAGCACGGGGCAAGTGAGCGGCGGCTCTTCAATGAAGAGCCTTTGAGCTCAAGACCGGCGACGCATGTTCCGTAAATCCGCGAGATGATATTAGGCGAACGAATTGAGTCAACAACACGGCTGGCTACTAAGTAGAGATACCAAAGTCCATACTATCTACAGTATGCGCGTACCACCCACATACGAGGCTGCCCTTCCCGCCTGGCTGCATTGTGCGCTTGTGGGCTCCTACTCTAGCTCTACGCTTGCGGGCCGCAATGCACTTCTTGTGGCTTCGTGCGTCGTCATACTTTCTACCCCTCTCCTGCGCTTTTCTTTGAGCCCACGCACCCTCATACGCTCATTGCCAGCCAGCTCTCAGCCCTCATGAGGAGATAATGTAACAATGACTCGTTAAAACAAACTCGTTCTCCATCACCAACGGCACGCATCTCCCTTTCTTTGCGTGTCTGCTGTAAGTCTCTTTGTAGCGTGTCTCTGTTCTGCTGCATTCACGCGATAACCAAGCCATTCTTCCCAACCAGCAGCGCTGCGTTCATCGCCGCCGTCATATGAGAGTTGAGCGCAACATTTTTTCCCATTCCTGCACACTTTCTCTAGAGACGGCCATATATTCTCCACAGTACGCCAAATCAAAGGAATGTCCCATCCTCACACCAACGAACATTACTCAATCAGTCTCAGCATTGCAGCCGCATTTGAAGGTCCGAATGTTCCATTACCTTCGTGTCCTTCGAAAATTGCTACATCTACCACTCATGTTCGACATCGTAATCATCACATTGCTGCCTTCCACTAATTAAACAAGTCGCATGTGCGTGTGTCGTATTCAATGTATTGTCCAAACCTATAGTCGCCCTATTTCTATTCCTGGATGCGTTTCAAGCGGTTGCTGTTCTTGCTAGTACTCGTACTTCATATCGTAGCCTTCTAAATATTCCAGTTTCGAGCCATTATAAAAAATAACTCGTCAACTAAAAACGGAATCTTATCAATAACTACCTTCCACCGCGAGTTAAATTCAACACTCTAATCCCTTGCTCTAACCCTTTTTAACGGTTTTGCGTTGTCATACCATAAATCCAGTTGCAGCTTTCGTACAGCTGCTGTATACCATCCGCACGGCAGACGTTGACATCTTTTTGGCACAAATGCTTTAGGGCTTGCGCAAACTATCTTGTGTTCCGTGCGATTATACAAGTTTTCCGGTGAAAAAAAGGATAACTTTAGTTGGTTACTACGTCCTTGCAAGTCTACGCGACGAACACCTCTCAAATCTCAAGTTTGCCAAACTTCCGGTCCAACGTCGACAGCAGCGTGGCGGACCTGAGGGGAAACTTGCCATAGCGAGAGCGGGTGGAGACCTTCTGCGGCCTAAAGCACAGTTTTGAGTTCATTCGTTGCAGGATACACTTCTTCCTTTCATTATGCCCCCCTGCTGCAGGTTGCAAAGAATCCTTTAAAAACATGGAAACAGACGTGTTGCACTGCCGTTGCTTTTTACCTTCCTTCGGGACTCGTTTGCCACGCCACATTCGACACTCCCCTTGCACCAAGTTTTTCCACCCGCTGTTTGGGTGACACTGTGTTGCATTATACAATTAACGCTTTATAGACTAGTGACTATGCCATTTCCAGTGTTGCGACTGTCAATTGTGTTCCACAACTCGCACAACAATAGTGTTCGTTGTCCAGAAGTGCCAACTATCAATTATTCTCATCGCAATCCCTGCTTGCCAAACCCTTTGCCATGTCCCTGCACCCCTCCACGAACTCAATTAGCTCAGCCAATGATTTCTAAACGACGTCCCACCGGGTGGTGTGTCTCATGCTCACCGGACGGTGGAAGGTTGTTATGGTCTAAGACTCGAGAGCTTCGCTGACACCTACATCTATTCAGCAGCTCAAACTTTTGCAACAGCCTTAAAGCCCCGTTGAAGGAAATGGCACACATATTGGTCTTTGGAACGACAAATAAAAAGGTTCTAACTTTAGGTTTGGACTACAATCCCGAGAGCGTTCAAGGGTAATATATATATATGGCTTTAGTCAGAAACTCTTACCGAGACAGCATGACTTGGCGTCGCTTTCGTGTCCTCTGCAAGAAGGGCGTAGGGCGCCGACTTGTTCTCAATCTGTTTCCCTTTCACGACTAGAGATCCCACTTCCTCAGTGATGACAGCAGCGCGGTTTTAACCAGATTTTTTGGCTTTCTCCAGCCAGAAGTGATACAGGCGATTCTGCGAGATACTTGTAAAAGCCAAACTCCCATTGACATGGATTGAGTTGCGAAACGAGGACTAAGGGGCATCTTTTCTTTCGAATGGCGTATCAACACTCCGCACTGTTTTGAAAGGGGAGGTAGGAAACGTTTTCAAGGCGAATATAGGACAACCATTCGCACACCGGTCAAGAAGGCACAACGCGAGGTCAACGAATCTGCACCCATTCTATGGTTGGCACACACTAAACATTGCTCTCTTTCACAATTCGTAATTGAAGTGGCGAAGAAGACAAGAAGCGTTTGAGCAAATGCGGAGAGGGTGAAATTCGCGAAGCAGGTCAAGGGTTGGACGAACCCTTTGCTAGGATTAGAGTTATAGGGACGCCTTGAGCTGCGAATCGTGAGATACAAGTACTGGTTGGTATACAAAATGTTTTATTTTAAACAAATCAAAATTATACATGTTGCATCAGAACTACCCCCACACATGGTCTCGCAACGGCCCCTGTTCCTTGATGAAGCGCTTGAAAGGATATAAAAAAGTGTTACATGGGTTGCGCGTAGCGTGCGTGTCTGTGTGTGCGAAGCGTGCGTGCGGGCTCAGGGCGCCAATGCGGAAACTGTCAGACGGGCGTCTGTTCGAGTAAGTATTCTCTCGCCAGATCTACCGGCAGCTTTCCTGGCTATGTTTAGTGGTTGTGGCTTCTTCCAAGGTTGTTGTGTTAGGCATTTCGATACCACTGCCGCAATGCTGTGAAACAAATGACAACTCACATGAAGGAGCATAAGATTGGATTGGTCCGCTGTGTTTGCAATCACGAAGAAGAAGGAATGTTGAGTACACGTGCAGCTAACTTTAGCCGTAGATTGTGCTCGCCGTTTGAGGACGATAGATTGGTGATGTGTGACGAAGGGGAAGGACGCTGTATTGGTGATGGATGAATGATATGAGTGTTGGTGTGGCCAAACAATAGGTGTGCTTCCAGCAGAAAAGGTTTGATTGATTCAGAAGAGTGTCTCCCTACGAAAAGGCGGCGCGATCTGTGGCTGAGAACGTAAACAGCGGCAGAGGGGTTGAGCAAAACAGTCGTCCAAACGATAAACGGTGAGAAGTTATAAAAGGGGAGTTGGGGGGGACGGGCGGCATGCATGAGGAGGAATTGCGGGTGACATTGTAAGATTGGCGAATACGAAGGGATACGTTTGCGGTTTGGGCGGTGGAACGGGTGTGAGAGAAGAACAAAAGATGGTGGAGACGTATTTTACGCGTGTGGTGAAGAAAAACTTTTATACGGCACTGTGGCTGGAAGGGGAGAATGAATGAGTGGCAAACAAAGGGTGTATATGAGTAATGCAGGATGGTATGGCGATGTGGATGTTTTGATTAAAGAGTGGATGAGGGACAGACCGGGGGGAAGGGGGGGAGGCCATATGGTGTTGCACGTGTTTTGGGTTGCGCAAGGTTGCGGGTGCAAAAGGAGATACTAAGAAAAAAGGTGTGCTGTTGGGGCGGTGTGGTTGTGGGGGACAGTGGTGTGAGTGATGATTGTTTGTGCGGTTTTCTCTGTATCTCGTGAGGGGGGGGGGGGGGGGGGGGGGGGGGGGGGGGGGGGGGGGGGGGGAAACCAACAGGGGGCTGCATGTTGCATGACTCCAAAGTGGGGTGACATGTATTGAGAAGGTGGTTTCCATTAGGCCAGGGGGGAAGAGCGATGGAGAGTGGATTGTGATGGGCACCAGTGAGAAATTGAAGTGTGTGCAGACGCAATACACAAGTAAGAACGAAAGGCGTGAGTTTAATTTGGTGGTGCTGTGGCGCTTTTGTGAAGGTGCAATGGAAGGAAGCGCAGAGAAGAAGCAGGGCGCATGTATGGTTGCAGCGAGTTAGGTTGGAGCAGAATGGGGCAGAGTTTCGGAACGAAGCAAGTGTACAGTACGGTGGTAGCGGTGTACTGTTGTTTGGTACGGAAAGCTCGTCGGTGTGTACGTTTAATGCGGGGCTGTGGTGGGAGCAAGTGTTGTGAGGAACAAGTTCTTTGCAAGCACTGGGAGCAGTATGTGGGGACGGAAAACGTCATGTCCAGCGTTGGAATCGTGTGTGGGTGGGTGCGTTTGATGGGTTGATGGAGATTGTGGAAGGAATGGGTTGGGCTGTTTGGTGGCGGAAATGAAGTGTGGTGTGATAATGAGACGGGCGTACAGGTACAGTGATGGCGGGGCACGGCGACAAAAAAAAAAGTGATTAGTGATACGTGGTGGTGGGGTGAGGTGCGAGAAGGTTCGAATAGTGCCCAGTGGGGCAGTTCCAAACAGGAAGGGGGGAGGGCGGGACGGAAGGGGAGGAGAAAGGTGTGTGGAGGGATTCGGAGCTGGCGCTACGATATGTGTTACCTGTACGGGGTGATATGTACTGGTGGGCGCAACTGGTTTGAAGGCGAATTGGAGAGAGTGGTTGGGGCGATGTGCTGTGGGGAGGAACGAGTCGTCTGGAGATTGTAAACTTGACTGGACTGGAGGATGTGTGTGTGGGGTGTGAGATTTTATTACCTTTTTTGTAGATGGGAGTATGAAATGTTATGGTACGTATGAGGTGCGCGGCTCCGGTTGGAAGAGAAGTGGGGGGCGGGGGGGGCTGTTTCAACGGCGAAGCGGCGTATGACGGCGGGGCGGATGGAACGCGGGGGGGGGGTCGGGCGGAGGACGATACTTCGGCGCGGTGCGCGCGCAGGTGTGCGTCATACAGCCGCCTGTGGTTGCCGCCGCTGCACCGATGCGGTGAAGCGCGCGCCCAAGTGCGGCCGCTGACAGCGAAGGTAAACAAAACGGCACTTAGGAGTGCGGCGCCACGTGCACACGTGGCGGGGCTGCACACGTGGCGCCAGCGGTGAAGCGGCTGATCCGCGATCTGCGAGAAGCGGCGATGGCGCGCGCGCCAGCGAGCGGCTAGCGCGCGGTCGCGCGGCGCGGCGCGGCGCGGCGCGCAGCTCGGCCGCCGCTTCACGGCCGTGCGCTCGCCGTCACAACAACAAACACGCGCCGCACAACGCCGCGCGAGTCGGGTTATACACTGCTTCCCGCACCGGCGCGCCGGCAGCGCGCGCCCGCCCTCGCGCGCGCGCGTGCGCGCCTTACCGTTGGCGTGATGAGCTGTTTGCGCGTGGCGCGTGCGGTGGCGCGCCGTGTCACCGCCGCGCCCGTGTGTTTGTGCGTTTGTTTGCTTGCCCGTCAAACTCGCCATCACCTTTGAAGTCCAATTCGTTACAACCCGCGCGCACCACACCGCCGCGCCCCATCAACCACTCGCCCGTCGGACGCCCGATGCGCACACAAACCCAACGCACCGTCGGTGACGCCCCTCCACCTCCTTACCCTTTTTTTGGGCAACCTCCCCCAACCACCCCCCCCCCCCCCGACAACTACAAAAGACTCTCCACTCCCCCCTCTCTCACTGCTCAATCTCCTCTCCCCCCCCCCCCCCCCCTCCCTCCCCCTCCTCCGTCCCGTTCTTCGCCCTCCCTCCGTCCTCCACCCCTTCCCCCACCCATATGAATTCGCACCACGCCTCATCCACACACCCCCTGGACATCCTCGAGCTCTGGTACACAGATCCAGTCTCCGACCCGCTCGTCGAACCGCACTGGGTCAACACAGACGCCCAAACAAACATCCCCAACTGGGAGGCCCTCCCCGCCGAGTCAGTCCCGCCGCATCCGCAACCCTCCCGCACCGCCACCACCCCGACCTCATCCACATCTCACACAACAAACCCCAATCCGCCGCACACCCACCCTCACAATCTGTACCCCACCGTAGCCCGACAGCGCCCCAAGCAATACAAACAGCCATGGCCCTCCAAGTTTTGCCATGTATGCGGACGAAAAGCTCACAACGTGCCCGTCATGAGCTGCTCGCGACTCAAAACTGGGCTCTGTCGCAAGGTGGTTTGCAAATTCTGTTTCGATAAGTATGCCTGGGATACGCTTGTGTTCCGCGATCTTCGCAAGCAGCAGATTTGGTTGTGCCCTCATTGCACGGGGCATTGCGTTCCAAAGGCACAGTGCATGACGTATGGCCGAACCAATTATAAACGCCATCTCATGCTTCGACGTCGCCGCTTTAGCAAGCATGCCTCCTTGCCTGCCAACTCCTCTTCTTCTGCTTCGTCATCACTGCGCTCTGCGCACTCCGCCTCCAACAATACCAGCCCCAGTAGCACCCGTCGCTCCAAATAGCCCATCATACAACCACACATAAAAAGAGACAGAGAGACAGAGAGAGAGAGAGGGAGAGCAACCAAACCACGTCAACAAACAAAGCTGTCTTTACTCTCCCTCCTCGTCCTCGTCCTCGTCCTCCTCCCCAACCACCATCACCATCACAACTCGAAGAGAGAAACACGCAGCCTATCGAGACATGGTGCCACCCCCTGCACCTGCACCAGTGTCTACAGGCGCAACAACCAGCTGTCTGGCTAAGTCAACATCGCCGTCATCAACCATACCAAGCACAACATCCAATCGATCAGCGGCCGTAACAACACACTGCAGCAAAAAGGCAAGCACCTTAGCGGAAGGGCGTTCTCGGTTAGCAGTAGCTTCAAAGTACTCCACCACCTGATTGAGATATTCAAACGCGTCGCGCCCGGCCAACACAGCTTCCTCGCGACTGCTGGCGGGAACCGATTTCACGATGGTGGACACTGATTTCGGAATATCACAAGCACGAAGTAAAGTGCGTACCACACGCCTCACATCGGCGTTGGTGCCGTTTTCGACATCTTCTGAAAGCTGCGTGAGGGAATCTCGCAGTCTTACCAGCGACACGAGTGCGGGCGACACTTGTTCCGTTGCCGTTGCTTCTGCTGCTGCTGCTGCCGCTGCTGCTGCTGCTGCTGCTGCTGCTGCTGCTGCTGGTTGGGCGGAGAGTGTGCGTAGCAGTAGAGGGAGCAGCGGTATGGCGCGTATGACAGTGCGACGGGAGACGGCGCGGGAGATGGGACGGGGTGATGGCGGAGTGGGTGCGGCAGTTCGGGCGACAAAGTGGGGCGGCAAGCGCGCGGCGGAGGCGGAGGGGGAGATGAAGGCGGCTGAAGGACGAAGGGACATGACGGGCAGTGCGACATGCGGCGGCGGGCGATGGCAAACAACGTGTGGTGCGCACACACAGCGCCTGTAGCTACTGTGAGACGACTGAGCTACAACATGCGAGCTTGTCCAGCTCTACTTGTAGTGAGCTCCCACAGCTACTAGCGGTCAGAAGGGCTTAACTTGGAACACATTCAAGACATTAAAAAATGTAAAATTTTGCACAGCTTTTGGTATCTCCCGCACACCGATGGTACACAGAGAAGGGCGTAACTTGAGACAAAGACCAAGCTTGCACTTGTTATCCTCTCTTGAAACTTGTGTTCTGTCTTGGCATAGTGGCACTGAGCACTGAATCTTGTTAGCATAAAGCGCAATAGTGCAAACTATGGCAAAACTAAGTAGTTGCGGCAGTGTTAACATAACGGACATTGTTGCTTTCTTTAACGCACTGCAATGCCAAACGCGTTTGATGCATGAATTGGAAAAAAAGCCAACAGCTACACAATAAACGTTATTCTAAATATAAGACGCAAAATCTTTTATTCTGGAGTACTTGAAATTCACGTTTGCAGCCACCTTATTCAAGCTAAGAAGAGTACATCTTTGCCGATTTTGGCACTCAGAAGAACCATAACCCCTAAAATTGCCATCTTGAAAGACATACACTGACCGAAAATCAAATATATCCCCCAAACTGAACGCCTTGCTCGTCAAGAGCAAAACCGGTAGAGGAGGGATAATAGCGATAACACATTGCAACTGGCGTATTTTACTTTACAAAACAGGTAAAGCATGCACCATAAACAATAGAAAACACTTGTACACAGTTTTGTTTACGAAATAAAAATTAGATCGACAAAATTTAATTAATCTAAAAACTTATTGAAGGTGTTTTGTCATCTTTTGTTGTCCTATCTAAAGCAAAAAACGTCTAACATAACAATAAATTCATGCTAAACAGTTCATGAAAAAAGTTTTAAAACAACAATGCAAGTAGTGTCTTGTGGTGAAGCGCTAACTGACAGAGAAAAAAGTATCGTTCTAGCGTTACGATATGAAAAACTCAGCAAGCGACAAATTGCTGATGCTGTTTGTCGATCTATATGAGCTGTTCAAAACATTCTGAACAACCCCAAAAAATCCAAACGCAAGTATTCTAGAGTTAACAAGCGTTTGCTTACAAAAACAACATAGCATCAAATAACTTGCAAATTACTGACTGGTGAATTTAGTGCCAATTATCTACGTTGTGACATACAACTACCAGTCACAACCCGTTGGTTCCAGCAAATAATTCAATATGTCCCTCATCTCAAGTACAAAAAAAGGATAAGGGGCCCACGCATGAAGAATTTACACAGAAGTCGAAGAATAAAATTTTTCAGGAAGTACCTTCAATCAAAAGCTATTGAATAGAAGAATTTGGTTTTCACATCGCATTATGGTCACCAAAGAGTTCATAGCTTGCGAAAAGGTGGATGTTCTGTAGTGGCCTGCTTATAGTCCGGACCTAAAGTTAATCGAAAATGTCTGGAGTACTATGGTTTAAGATGTTTAACATGATTTCAAGCAGTTAAAAATTGTAGAAAAGCTTGATCAAAAGATTGAATCTGTTTAAAATAATTTCGAAGAAGTTTTCATAAGGAATATGTACCGTTTTACCAATAACCGTCTATTATGCGGGCTGGACGGAAATGAAAAGCCATTAGGCTATATAATTTGTTGTTTTGGCTAAGAAGGTTTTTTGGATGTATTGAATTTTGCTGATTTATGGTAAATTTCACATTTTAAAGCCTAAATTCGTTTTTGTTTGATTTCAACTTTGTTATATCGGTACTATCACTTTGAATGCTACTGTACCCCACCGTCTATGAGAAACTTGTTGTACTTTGACCTGCCTTGCTCTGCGCGAGCTAGGCTGGCCGTCTACTGGACTTATTTGAATTTCGCGGAGTGTACTCTGTTTTGTGCGTTAACTAGGATCTGTACTACTAGTCAAATTTTTACAAAAGAGAAACAGGTTGTTTGTTTAATTAGTGTGGCTTCTGTAGTACACAATCTGTACAGTAGCATTAGTGGGACAGATGTCAAAGCGCGCCGCTTGTCAACAACCGCGGGCCAGCGTGACAACATGACAGCTCCATACATTACAACGTTACTATACACAAGAGATGCTGCTGCTGCCTCACGGCTTTTTGTTATGAATCTTACGAGCGTGTCGCGTTAAACTACTCCGTTGTCCAAACGCCGCACCGCACTCACACCGGAACGGGCGCAACTTGTGGTGCACCGTCAACACGTGCGCCTCCAGAAAACTCTTCCGCCCAAAATGATTCCCGCACAGCTTGCATTCAAACGGCCGGATCTTCGCGTGCACCATTCTCATGTGCCGGTTGCGGTCGCTTCCCCTCTTGAAGCACGCGTCACATTGCGGGCACGCGTACGCACGCCCGGCCTTTCCGGGGCGCGTCGAGGACGGACGCACCGAGTGCGATGAGGACATAATGTACTGCACCGCGGGAATGGCCGATGTGCCCGCGCTGCTGGTATTCGGCGCCGAGCTGGACGAACGGGCGGATGCATAGCGGCTTGCGAGTGACGTGCTCACCGGCTGGGTGCACGACGCGTGCACGGATCGCCAATGCATGTTCAGATGACCCGGTTTGCGAAAGCGCACGCCACACATCATGCACGTGATGTTCATCACGGGCGTGGTACACGGGGCGTTTGCGGGCGGAACGGGCGACGATGGAGCGGGTGCATCTTCGCCAACTGACAGCACGGTCTGCCAGAAGCGCGACGTGGGGCGGGTGGGCGCCGATGGAGTGGTGGTTACCGACGTGCTTGCCGAGGTGGAACACGCGGATTGATCGGCGACGGACGGCGATTGAGTGCATGACGGAGACGGCGTTGAACGCGCGATGCACGCCGCGTGACGGAGTGACAGCAGAGATGCGCACGCGGCGGGAACGGACGCGGCGTCGGAATGAGAATGAATGGGGAGTGGTGATGCGAATGCCATGGGACGATGAGAAGGAGACTGCATGATGGGGGGGGGGGGGGGTGGGAAGTGGGTGAGGGAAACGACGGGTAGATGGGAAGATACGTCGGGGTGTTATGCGGAAGAAGAAGCAGAAGAAGAGGAGGGGAGAGGGGCAGCTCCGTTGAGAAGGGGAAGGGACAGCGGTCGGTAAACGGGCGAGCAGCGCTGCTGCTGCTTCCGCCGGGGGGGTGGAAGGGGAGGGGCAGGGGCAGGAGGGAGGGAGGGAGGGAAGGGCAGCGGGTCAAAGGCGGTCAAAGGCGGTCAAAGGCGGTCAAAGGCGGTCAAAGGCGGTCAAAGAGGGTGTCAGGAAGGGGATGGGGGAGGGGAGCGCCGTGGGCGAATGGCGGTGGGAGGCGACACACGTGTTGAGGCGTAGACGCGTACGCGCACGTGCTCGATGGCGATGGCGGTACGTGCGCGCCGCTGTCGTGCTGCGCCGCTGGCTGAGCGCCGCCGCCACCGGCTGAGCGTGTGCGTCGCTCGCTCCATCCCATCGCTTACTGCGCGCGCCGCTTGGCGTCGCGACTCTCCGCCTCGCCGCTCGCTTCAGCCGCTCGCGCCCGTCGTCTCGGCACCACCTTCACCACCTTCACCGCCGTCGCTCCCCCCGTCTCTTCCTTGCCCCCCTCCGTCGCTGTCGTCGTCGCCGTCGCCGCCGCCGCCGCCGCCGCCGCCGCTGCTGCCCCTGCCGCTGCCCCTGCTGCTGCGCCTGCCGCTGCGCCTGCCGCTGCGCCTGCCGCTGCACCTGCCGCTGCGCCTGCTGCTGCCCCAGCCGCAGCCGCCGCTTCCTCCGCGCTGCCCATCGCGCGAAGCTCCTCCCGCAGCTCGGCCAGCAGCTCGGCGTCGCCGCCGCCGTCCTTCTCCAAAGCGGCAATACACCCGCAAAGCGCAACGCGTGCTTCAGCCCCATCCTCCCTTCTAAGCGCCAAGTACCGTTTATGCAGGCACTCCGCCTTCAATCGACCCTCACACATGCTAGCCGCCTTTCCAAATTCCTCTCCCGCCTGCTTCGCCTGATCCAGAGCCACCAACAATTCGCCCAACGTACGGTGAGTTTCCGACAATCTGCCTTCCACCTCAACGCCACCTTCCTTCAATTTGTTAAACGTCACACGAGCGATTTCAAGTTGCGTCCACGTGCCCTCTTGCATTTCTTCTTCCTCCTCGGCGGCCTTGGCCGCATCCGCCTCCGCATCGCCTTCGCCCTCCCCTGAGACGTTCGCACCACTTCCCAAAACGCCTCCTCTAGACGCGCTTCGAACCACAAACCCCAGCATCACTTGTCCGTACACAAGGCTTAATTCGGCGTACGCTCGTCCACTATCGTCCTTATCCTCCGCTGCTCGAAGAGCCTCTACAAGCAGTCTAGAAGCTTCTCTCAGATCTTCTTCGTCGCCACCACGAATCAGTCCAAGCGCCTTGACATATTGCTCTCCGGTTGTTTTGCAAACTGTTTCGCTTATCATTTCACCGATCTTCACTTGTTCGCCGCTTAACTCGCGAACACGCTTTGCCGCGTCGCCACCACGAATCAGTCCAAGCGCCTTGACATATTGTTCTCCGGTTGTTTTGCAAACTGTTTCGCTTATCATTTCACCGATCTTCACTTGTTCGCTGCTCAACTCGCGAACACGCTTTGCCGCTTGTTCTTTATGCGCTGCTGCTTTTGCTTCACCTTGTGCACAGTTGTTCTTGTCGCCTTCTGTCAGACGTTCACTTTGCGCTTGAGTCGTGTCAACTTTCTCTTCAGTAGCTTCCACATTTGCAGCCTCAGCGCTGCCGGAAGCGTTGTTGCGCGTTTCATTCGCATCTACCACCTTTGCATCCACTACCTTCGCGTCCACCACCTTTGCATCCTCTACCTTCGCACCCTCTACCTTCGCATCCACCACCTTCGCATCCACCACCACCGCATCCGCCACCATCGAATCCACCACCTTCGCCACGTCATTGCCCACGGGCTGCGCCGTCTGCTCAGAACTCATAGTAGATATGCACCGCACGCCAAGCTCAACGGGAGTAAGCACGCGCAGACCGCAGCGAATCAACCGTCAAAGCACGTTGCGCCGTCGGCCACAGCAGCCACAAACGCAGGAAGAGCACGTGAAACAGAATAAACCCAAACCGTGTAACCGCTTGTTCTCGTTGGCGCGACGGGCCCGCGCTTACGACGAAAGCTTTGAGCGCTTGGTACGACGGTACCAGAGGTAAGCTATGCTATGCACCGAAACGCAAGCTGCGATCGATTCGCCTCAACTTATCCAGAACGGGCCCGTCGCCGGCCCGATCGCGTGTCCTGTTTTGCCGCCCAAAAAAGATCTACGTGTACCGACGGTACAGTACCAACGGTACCACATTTGGCGCCATTCTGCTGTGCGCGTTCTGCCCACGTGTCCATACCCCAAATCCGACGCTTGCTGACGATGTTTGAACAAGCGCAAACAAGCCCCTCACGCATATGCGCTCGCTTTAAACGCGCTGTGTTACACATCGTTGGTGTATATTTGGTGAAGAGGGCAGATATCAGCACAAAGTATTGGGGCAGGGCGCCCTTTGACGCCTCAGCTTAGCAATCGTCGACGCTTGTTTACAGCCCCAAATTCGCCACTTTTCCCGACAACACGTCAGTGACGATTCACAGAAATATGTCTGCACCCAGCTGCCTTCGCAGATAGACGTACAAAATAAAACCTCTGTTCCTATGCACACCAAGTCTACATCAAAACCGTCAGACACAATACAGGACATTTGCTAAAATTTATTATCATATTCTTAGGAAGAGAGAATTCAGAGACTCAAACAGTAGGAGAAACCCAAACAGTAACTATTCCAAGGAAAGGAAGCAGACAACTTCTCACACTTTATTCAACAGAAATGTTGGTAAATGCACCACCTCTATCCTTGGTAGTGACCAACAGCAGCAACACTCAACCAATTCCTATCAGCACATCTAAAGAGCATTTCAGAAAGCCGGGGAGGCACCAGCCAAACCACCGGCGAATCCAGGACCAGCCATAGCAGCAGCGCCGTCCTGACCGCTGGCAGCCGCTGCACCGGAACTCATATCAGCACCTACGGAAACGGAGTTGGCGCCCATGGCAGATGCACTGCCGGAACCAAACTCAATAGAAGTGCCAGATTCAACAGCAGCTGGAGTAGGAGTGGTCATCGGAGTGGCCGTCGGAGTAGCCGTCGGAGTGGCCATCGGATGGGCGGAAGCGGCGGCAAGGAGAGCCAAGAAGGAAACGGCGGTATACTTCATTTTGTTGAATAGAGGGATGAGAGTGTGTCTTGCTTGGAGAGATAGGTTGACTAAACGAGTGCGGATGGCTTCACGATTGTTGAAGGCTTTGCTCAAACTTCTCTTATAAAGTGATTGCTATTTGACGCTTGGACCGCTTTCAAACACTTCTCAGGAACCCTCAGAAATTGGATTTGTTTTTAAGTACTTCTTCATATTCAGTTGTGAAGGCATACTTCATGGCTGTCCCACCTCTTCGTATCATCTCCTGACTTGCGAGCACTGCGTTGTTCTGTCCACATAGATACAGGAACGGTTTAGGCTTAGCATTACCCTTCTGCCGACTCAAGTTTCGGTTGCATTCCATGTCTCACGAAATCTGGGACAAGCAACGGACATCTGTGTCATGCATCTTTTGTTTCAACCGCTAGCCAGAAACCTGCCAACGACTATTGCGCACAGAACACAATATGCCCCGAAAACGTTCTTCTCTTGAACGGAACGAGTTATATGAAAAAAGGCTTTCGGATGTTCTAGATGGGCATACAAGAGGTTTTCTTCTGGTCAATATAGCACAATTCATACAGCCAGAGCCAATCAAGTGTTTGAGTCACTCCCTTCGAGAAAAGAACAGAAAGCCTAGAGTGCAGACTGCACTTTTCTGGTGGGATGGTTAACATTACCCTCTATTGTTGGCAAGGTAGGCAATGAATGGCAGTAAAAGCAAGACCTGAAGGAAAGGCAGACATATAACAAGCTCATCTGAAGATCACAGAACCATCATTAACTCAGTAAGGTTTCTGTGGCATGTGTCATTTCCGTAGCGGTTTTCTACAAGGATTTGTTAGGAGACATGCCTGTTCAAAACTGGGCTTTCATTGTTTCATAACCGGATCGTATTTTCGATGAATCAGCACCCTCTTCATTTTCAAATTGTGCAGCTGTAAACAACAGAGAACTGGAAAACATGTCGTCAGATTCCTCACATCTTTTGCTTCAATAAAAGCTTATGTACGACTTTTAACCTTTTTGGATATACCCTTACAAGCAATAATCATCGCCACACACACTGGGTTTGTTTGGAGCATTGTTCGAAAACGAAAACTCAAAAGAGGCCATATGCGGTCTCTTGTTGCTTCACAGGGGCAAGTCTCTTACCAACGTGTAAGAAGACGACCCAGCAAACACTGAATGCAGTTGCGGGCTGAAACTTGTGTCACGACCCCTTCTCTCGTGTCCATCTGTATCTCAAAAACAGTTCTCCAGGCGGGACATGTACCGTCGGTACAGCCTGCAAAAACCAAGCGATAGTGCGTCATGTATTGAGAAGTCATTCTCTTGGGCCTTAGACTCACGGACCACTGATAATTACCGAAAGAAAGTTCTTTCTTGACACTTCGAACTCACTATCAGCTGCCGTAGATTGTCTCTCGAGTCTTAGACATCATATATAAGGCTCTTCGCATTCGAGAACAAATTTCATCACATCCACCACCATCCATAGCAACTGAGTACTTTTCTTCGACTCATCTCTCTCAAAAACTTCAAAAATGATGTCCAAGATTTTTGCTCTTGTTGCTCTCTTCGGCGCCGCCGTCGCCGCCCCGGTTCGCATGTCCAGGGGTGAGATCTTCGGTACCCTTGCTGGCGGTGGTGGTTTCGCCGCCCAGGGTGAAAACACCGCCGGTGCTGCCGCCGACGGCAAGTCCGGTATCGCTTCCGGTACCTCCGATGATGGTGCCGTCATGGGTGGCGCTACCCCCAATGGCGCTTTCGCTGGTGCTCTCGGTGCTGGTCTCCTCGGCATCCCCACCCCTTTGATGTAATCTTGCCAATATGTCAGAGAAGAGGCGATCTGTTTGCTTCTTATGCTCAAAGAAAGCATTCCAGGTTAAAACCATTCAGGAATCTGCATGGTGTTATGTTCTGAGGGGAAGAGCTGCCCAATGATATGATTCCGAGCACTGAATTTCCACAGTTGCTTTCTGGCTCGGTTTCGGTTAGGGAAGCGATACTGTTCAACCAGCAATTGTAAGGTGTATATTTTTGCCATAATCTCCTTAGAATAGGCAACCTAGAGATGAAACTAACTACATTAAACGAAGCAAAAAAGAGCTTTCGATAAGTTTCGGTATCGTATTATCCGTGTCGTCTGATAGATAAAGCTTTCATCTTAGCAACATGTGCATATTACAAGGAACAAGTCCTGGACCTTCGAAACTTTGCTCCAAGTTGATTAGGTGTTACTATGCATATATAAAACAGTGTAGATAAGGCTAGCCGATTCTACCATCCCGCATTGCCAGGTGTTAAGAGGCCAAGATGTGTAGGATGTTGCCAATGCTTCTGGGTGGCAGAAACGTAGTACATAGGATTTCTCTACTTCATGGTGTGCCTCTCTGCTGGTATCCTCTGATGGAAGTACAAAATGAAGAAGTGGAAGAGAGGGAGAAGAAGAAGGCAAGCGCTCGAATGGGACCGGAGTCTTATTCCGATTTGGGTCTGGCTTGGTATACTAGCCTGTGAGCGCAACACGGCTGCTGCGGATGGGTGGATGGCATGCGCTACAAACTGACGATGGAGCTAAGACCAGGGATGTGAGAGTCCTAGCTGGGAGCTTCCTTTCCGCGTCGGAACCAGTAGTTTGGTTGAGATGCCGAGCTACAATAGTGGTGAAGTGTCACAGCTATAGTAAGTTTTGGTCGCAGGATAGAGAGAACTGCTAAGAGACCCTATTCCTGTGTATTCGGAATTAAGAAAACGGCCCACACAAAACAAACAAGCAAAACACCAGCGAAGTGAGGAGATTGCAAAACCACCACTCTCTTCAACTACTCCTTGAATAGCTCTTGAGAAAATTAAAACTTTCTATTAAAAATGAAAAATATGCAATCACTGCTAAATGATTATTCTGGACAGCAGCGAAAATGGTCCAACCACAGGTGTAGTAAATTCTAGTAGTTACCAAGGGTACGTGTGACATATAAAGAACTGCCAAGAAGGCCGTAGCGTGTATTCGGAATTAGGAGCAGGCCCATATATATGCAACGCACAACAACGTACTTGAAGAATGTTTTTCTCTCAAGGATGTGAAAGAGTCGAGATGGGCCGTACGTTGTGAATTAAGATCGGTATGCTTCGGAGTCAGTCGAGAAGTGGAATTATTTGTGATAGTCGATTGTTGCAACTTACGTCAGCAACTCCAAGCATAAACAAGAAAATGATGGGCACAAAGGCTCTACCCTCTTCGTAGGCCTTGCCTTTACTCAACTAGCCCTTTTAACTACGCTGCTGTTTTCTTTATGACCTTTCGCCATCTAATTAGAAGCTTTGGTCCAGCAGCGCTCACGACCGTTGAGGCAAACTTACAATTGGAGCTGCACAACTCAACATCGATGCTCTTGGGGAAGATGGCTTGGCCGATAGACAAACCAAAGAAAAAAGCTTCAGTTTGTTACTTAGCTTATTCATTATGGAAAATGTGCACACTACGTTTTCTCAAGAGCCAGCTTCGTTTCATTCATTGTCACCCACTCACTTACCAAACTTAGATAGTCTACTGTCTTCATTGTACTGAATTTCTTCCACTAGCTCAGTGGTTTGACTTCTGTGTCTAGAGGAATATAAGTTCTTGGTTTACCGCTGCGGCACTGCATCAACTCTTTGTAGGTAGCTAGTGAATGAATGGGCCCTTTGGTTCAAGTCGGAGTCAGCAACACGAGGGAACAACATTTCATTATCTACAACATAGTACATAATAGTCAGTCACAAATACGCAGGGGCGTATTTGTGATTGACTACCTCGGCAAAAGTAGTCATCATCCTTTTTTTTGATTATTATTGAAGGTTTTTGACTACCATTTTGGAAAAGTATTGACTATTGACTACATGTGGCAAAATAATTAGTCACAAATCCGCCCCTGACAAATTGTCGTTTACATGTCTCATATTGTCAGTGACAATATGAGACATGTAAACGAGTCATGTTTCTTTACATCACATAGGCCTAGCACATCATCAGAAAACCATTTGCACTTCTCACAGAGTTTGTTCTTCAAAGCACAGTAAACGACAGACGTCGTCAGTGAAGCGCTATATGGGCTTCCTCTCTGTCCGGAGTTCGCAGACTGCGACTCGCAGTACTAGCATTTGAAAACCCCGTTCAGCATTCGATAGGAACTCTAAGCATCACTTGCACCCAGATAAAATATGGTGTAGTAACGCCGGTTCCCGATGAGACTGGGACTCACAACATTTTCACGCCCTCAATCAAGCTGGGTGTGATGTGCGGTCCCTAAACTCAAGGGAGCTGTTTGACCCGGGAGGTCATTAAACTCGTCCAGGCGATCGGTCAGCTTGCCGGTCGTGGACCTTGGTGGAAAGTCGTGAAAAGGCCCCCGTCCAACTGCATGTACGCAATCGGTCACGACCCTGTTGTCAGAAGAAGATCCAACCGCCGTTCCCTGAATTCTTCCCCCCGAAGGAAGAGCTTCAAAGGAACCTCTGGACAGGATTCTACACAACAGGAATGTTTCTGCCCTCTCGGATGCGGGCTCAACATACTTAATATTATAGACCATTTCGTTCTTAGATGCCACCGAAGAGCGGCATCCCGGCGCCGAGAGCTCTCGCCTCTCCGAGAGAGGCAGGGTTCTGACGCCGAATCAATAGTAAAGACATGGCCAGGAAAGATGTTGGTGTATCTAGAGAGAGAGGGGTTCTTCTCAATGTAACCCCTACCACCGTAGTTTTGTAATTGGAGACACGAGCTCATATAAACACACACACTGTCAATAGTTTGTTATCAATGGCATGCATTCAGAGATATCCTGAGATTGGCGTGTTTGGCGCCGTTGGGACGTTTGCAAGCCTTGAACGAGACTTTTCGAGTCCGTAGCAAATCTGATTGTGCGTCTCCATTCGCAGCAAACTTTCACAGCAACTTCGGATATAGCTCGCCGGAACGCTGCTAGTTCTGCAGTGCACGAGCAGACCCCCACCCCAGCTGGAACTGTTCCTGTTTGAAATTCGATCCTTCCTTTCCACCAGATTGAATCAGCGTATTATCTGGCCGTCTCTTTGGAGTTAATGTGATGTATCGTATGCTTGTTGGGGCAATATATCGCATCTACATTTGAAGATCTCTCTCCTCTAGAAATGTAAAACAAGAAAAAGAATGTCTTCACAGGCATCTCAGAGTACCAAGAGTACCGGATAGATCTTCACCTTGAGTGAGACAGGACACCAGGCAGGGTATAAACAAGAAGTTAAAGCAAACTCTCGTTGGTCCAACCCCCTTTCCAAGCTATCATAGACTCTCCGACGCCTGGGAAAAAGGTTCTGTTTCTGATATGCTTCGGAGGGTGTCATTTCTGTAATCAAAGCTAGAAAATTTTGGCGGAGTCATGATATGAGCCTTTCAGAAGCCTGCAAACCCCATACCGCTGTTGCGTTTTCAGCACATAACAAACGTTTATCTCAAATGTATGGACGATGCAAGAATCAGCAGACCTATTGTAATGTAATGCTGGGAACCTATTCTGTGGATGAGTGTAGCCTTGTGATATCTGAGGCAACACTACATTTACATTAGCTTCAAACCCGGACTTTCCACCCTACTGCGTGGATTGTCTTGGTGTTCGACTGTATCAACTAGAGGTGCCCCTTCTGCGCTAAAGAATTTATAATCATTGACAAACAAAAAATTGACGGACCCGATGCAAAAATATGTCAATGCCCCTTTACATGGTTACAAGCTCAAGGTAGTTAGCTGTGAAAGCTCCATTAACACTAGTGTTGCTGTTTTGCAAGAACAAAAAGGCGTTGGACATTTTGTTCACGTTTCGTCCGGCTCGAATGGACTCCTTTCATAAGTACGCAATCGAAAGTGAAAGTCAAGTAACAGTAATTGTTCCAATGAATTCTGTACATAAGATTCCAAGCACATGAAGCGAGAATATCTCTTGAGCATGTAGTTGCTCAAATAATCCCACGAACATTACATGAGCGGGGTGGGGATGCCGAGGAGACCAGCGCCGAGAGCACTCGCGAAAGCGCCATTGGGGGTAGCGCCACCCATGACGGCACCATCATCGGAGGTACCGGAAGCGATACCGGACTTGCCGTCGGCGGCAGCACCGGCGGTGTTTTCACCCTGGGCGGCGAAACCACCACCGCCAGCAAGGGTACCGAAGATCTCACCCCTGGACATGCGAACCGGGGCGGCGACGGCGGCGCCGAAGAGAGCAACAAGAGCAATGATTCTGAACATGGTAGTTAAAGAAGGTTGGGAATTTGGTTGAGAGTGAAAGGCGCGGAAGTGCTTTGGATGCTTCTGATGGATGACGGAAAGAGAGAGGGGGGAGTGGCGAGGACGGCGTCTTATATGCAGGCTTGCTATCGGTATCAAGCCTCGGTACGTGCAGATGACAGAGAACCGACAGTCCCGCAACATGCGAATTTGCGCAATGCCCGAAAAGGAAACCCCTAGTAAGGGGAAGAAAGTGAGTAGAAAGCGCCGTTCTCAGCAATGATGGACGGCATGGCCCAGTAAAACAGTACAAGGGTAATTCGTGGTGCAGGAAATGATGACGACTTGAAATAATATGTTGAAAGGTTCTTGTCAATCTCTTTCTACTCGGTACGTCAACGGTCCCTTTCTCATCTTCTTAGTGCTGTTCGGCCTTTTGTCCCTTTCTTTGATGAGAATATGAAAGCGTTAATTCTTCGGGTACTTGATAAATCCAACTGTGACCGTTTCTGAAAGATATTGAAGTAAACTCAAAGAGTGCGAGTGGGAACGGAGAACATGTTTAAACAGAGGTTGTTGGCCTTCTTGAAAAGAGAAAGCTTTTACAAAAAGCTCTCCTTCGGCTTAGTAATAGAGAGCTGTTGTCCACAATAAATAAGAAGAAGAACAGAGGGTAGTAAAGGTTAAGAATGGTAACCTTCTTTCCTGCGAAATCCTTACGTGCGCATATTTAATAACAGAAAGACTTGGGGTTTCTGGTTTGTTCTGGTATTGTGATGTAATGTGCTGCAATCCTGGGTATGGTCAAAGCACGGGGGACGAAAGACTGATCTTTACTTTGGGAGAACTAGTTCGCTAAGGAGACCCAGTTGCTGAACAATTGGTGCCGAGGTGCTTGTACCCTTGTACGCGATTGCACCAATAGCGAAACTGATCATACCAGACCAATTCCACTTTCAATGTTTCATAGTATGAACCACTGAAAGTGGAGTATGAAGTTATTTATTTATTAATATGATAGGACCAGGCCTGTATATATGACTGGGTGGCTTAAAGTATATTGATGCAGTGATTTGATCGTCAAGCAGTCATTTACGCGTTGCATAGCAAACATGTATAGTTAATTAGTTATCTGAAATTGTAGTGATAGTTATAGGGATATCGTCTGCATTCGTTGGACAACCTTTCCTTCCAGCTAGGTCTTCCGACGTTCCAACCCTTCCGCACGAGAACACTACCAGAGCATCCCTTGCAACATGCTGTACGAAATAATGGGGACCATGACATCACAGGCGCCAGTTTTGTGTCAACAACAGCACCTCAAGCACAAGTACCCGAAACAATTACCGCCAAACGCGCAATAGAAGCACAATACGCATGTGAAGACAAAGCAGCGGAATCAAGTCAGCTAGAGGAACAAGCACAGAACATTCCATTTGGAGTACTATCGCTGCAGATGTATTCAAAACCAACTCAAGCTCTAAATATGTTTGCAAAACCTGCAACTATACAAAGGTGCGACTAACAGAAGCTGTTCCACAAGCAAAATTATTATTCATTACAAGCCAAAGCACAATCGAGTTTTGGAAAGAAGCTTACAACAAGCATGGAATGGTTGGTATGGAACCGTTTAACATAATTGCAGAAGCGGCTTTACCTTCGGAGCTTCATTGCCATCTGCGTAGCACTTATTCAGCAGCCTTGGGCATTTTGAAGGCAATCAACGACATCGCTGCTGACAGATCTAGAAATGAGCGAGGTGATTAGCTTGTGCATATCAAGTGAGCCGCAAACACTATCACTGCAGCAAGTTAGTATATTACATCCTGCTGCCGCTGTGATTTGTTGGATTGTGACGGGCATTGCCTCTGAAGGGTGTTTGTTACTGCAGTGACTTTGTTGTGACTTGACTTGACTGACTATGGCGGCAAAGGCCTGACTTTGGCTTGACGGTTTGGAGAAATAGACAACTCACATATACGCATTGGGGTAGGACATTATTATTGTTCCTCTTCTTTACTGTGGGTCCTTGATGTCTAGTTACAACATAAGGGTACCTGGGATAGGGGTCTGCTCGTACACTGCAGAACTAGCAGCGTTCCGGCGAGCCCTATCCGAAATTGCTGTGAAAGTTTGCTATGGCTGGAGAGGGACAATCAGATTTGCTATGGACTCGAAAAGCCTCGTTCAAGGCTTGCAAACGTCCCAACGACGCCAAACACGCCAGCTACAGGACATCTCTGAATGCATAACATTGTAACTAACTATTGCCAATGTCAAATTGTTTGGATACCGGGACACTGCGGGTTACCACAAAACGAAGCCGCCGACGAACTTGCAAAGAAGAGCCTTGGTCTCTCCTTAGCGCAGCAGCTCCGGAAAGAGATCGACTTTCTGGAAGTGAAACAGAGAACCCGCGTCCGTCTTACTAGCACAGAGCCAGTAACCCAAGTCCTAGAGCCACTATCAAAGGTACTGACTCTAAGGAGGGCGCATACAGCCCTGTCGCAGATATTTACCGGTCACGTTCCGACGCTACATCCAGTCTCTACGTTTCTACACAACAGGAATGTTTCTGCCCGCTCGGATGCGGGCTCAACATACTTAATAGTGTAGACCATTTCGTTCGTAGATGGCGCCGAAGAGCGGCATCCCGGCGTCGAGAGCTCCCGCCTCTCCGAGAGAGGCAGGGCTCTGACGCCGGATCAATAGTAAGGACATGGCCAGAAAAGATGTTGGTGTATCTAGAGAGAGAGGGGTTCTTCTCAATGTAACCCCTACCGTAGTCTTTGGATTAGAGACGCGAGCTTATATAAACACACACACACACACACACACACACACACACACACACACACATAAGGGTACAACATATCTGGTTAAAGATACCTTTCTCTCCACGGGAAACCAAGGAATTTCTGCGGCCGCTGTCTAACAATATCCTTAGCTGACTTTCCCCTTCGCTCGCGCAAAATCTGTAAGTGTTCTCTCCTGGCATGTTTAGTCAACTGGCATCGGGGCACGTAGTGGTCAACATCCTTTTTTGCCCTGCACGGGCTGTCGCACAAACAACGTTTCTTCTCGAGGTATGTTGCTACCGGGTGTAGGGCATTATTCGCCTACAGAAAAGAACAAGGACGATTCAATCTTTACATAGCCTTGCAATGTTGAGAAATCTTGATTCGCAAACGATGTCCGAAACTAGCTCAGGTCTCTTGGCGTGAATACTCTAGACGTTGCTGTTGTCGTTTGTTTGTTTATGGGCGCATGCGACTAATGCCGAAAGCGTAGTAGGAGTCCTTATCGAAGTACTTCTCTCTCTGTAAGTATTCTAACGCCCAACCTGGCCTGTTTCTATCGCTGTAACTCAAGTCCCTGGTGTTCTTTCAGAGACGGTTTCCCGTCTGGCCTTAGACCGCCTTGTACACCTCATGACATAGGGATCAACAGTGTTTTCACTCTATACCGGTACTCTAGCGGAAAAAAACTTCTCGTTTTCCGCAAGTAGGTCGAGGTCGACACTGGGTGCAGCCCAGTGGCGTGACCAACGCACACCTGTGAACGAACCTTGTGCATCGTTCTCAACGCAGTATCTTCATCCAACGTTTCACCTGTTCGGTAACTGGCGGGCCGGACAGACAAATCTTGACATTGAAATAGCAGTATTCCTCAGGGCAGTGACAGTGGCATAACAAAAAGCATCAAGCGGATGGGGTTGTACCGTGGCTATGTTCACAGTCTCTCGCAATCTCGACGGGCTTCAAAGTCCAATCAGACGATATTAGCGCTCGTTACGAGATGTCTCGAAATACCTTGCAGTCTTGACCACAACCTATCAGGTTCATTAAGCTCCAGAGCATCTTGGCGTCTAGCGAAACGAAGCACTGGATCCGCTTGCAACAGAAGGCCTTTCTCGATCTATTGTGGAGCACATTTCTGTGCCGATAGACTTTTTTGGGGGCGAAACAGAGGTTGAAAGGAAAACGAGTAGCAGGAGCATTTAGTTTTAAGTCTACCAGAGCTTCTGCATGGAAGGATTGGCCTGCGCCGAACACAAGCAACGCTCTTCCTGTTGACAGTCGGACACACGCTGAAGTTGTATACGTTTGCCAATTACGCCCATGGCAAAGAGCTGCGGGCCCATGAAGGTGCATGCCAGGCGCAGTAGATGCGGCAGATGACTTCCTACTTCGTTGCCCCTTGCGGCCAACGTCAAGAAGAATTTGAGCCGCCGTCTCCTAGTGTGGGACTCAATGTGGGTGCTTCAGATGTTCTTCAAATATGGTCGGAGTCAGTGCTGGCCTTCTTTGAGAGAGAAGGCCTTTTTCTCAAGAGAAAGCTTACTGCGCTTTCCGAAGTAAGAACACGGCCCATAAACAACAGCAACGAAACCATTCGATCTTGGAACGTATGCCCTTCAAGGAATCAAAACGAAGTCCAGCGGTATGTTAGAGTATGCCTGGTGACACCCATGGACGCTCTGTTCTTCGTTTTGTGGAAACTTATGGACTCACTTCTTGGTCGTTCGGCCATCCTTGGCTATACTTCCCCTCCGTCTTTGATCTTCGGTATTCTGAACACATCTCATTTACAAGGAATGTATACGGTACCTATACCAACCCACATATGAAGGCGTTCTAAGACCTCTTAAAGTCTCCGCGTATTCAAAAGGTATTCATAGATTCTCATTGTAGCAGAACCCACATTCCCGCATGTTGCACGAGTTTTGTATTCGAAAAAGAGGCTCGGCAAGCGATATGAACCCACGAACTTTGTCATCTAGCAATTGTTCTGCTTACGTTGAGCAAATCCTCCTTTGGTAGGTCAAATCTGCTCCTGGACACCTTACTCTCCACTAACAGTACGATGCATTAACCTCTGTGCAAATGACCCCAGTCCATCATATCATGAATTGTATCTTTGAGAGATGATTCTATATCCCTAAATTTGATTCCTAGGTCTTCCTTGATCTTATCTGTAGAAACATAAACGGGTCGCCCAAGCTGTAATCGTACAAGGACTAGTCCGGGCTTCTTCGAGGTAAGCGCAAGAAGTCCCCTAATTATTTCTGTTGCAAGCTTGCCTGTCAGATGTGTGTTTGCAGGTCGTAATCCTGCGGCACGTGCGGCATCTGCAATTTTCTCCATGTGCACGTTTCCGGAAGAGCACAGATACCTCCCCCTTGAGTTCTGATTCTCCATGGCTAGAATATGGGCTTCTGAAACATCACGGACGTCGACTGCGGGGAGTTCGAGGTTTACAATAGCATGTACCTTCTTGTTTGCTATTTGCTGAATGAACAGATTTGATTCGTTGATCCTAGGTACGAGACTTGGACCAATGATCATTGTAGGATTGATGACGACAAGATTGAGATCTTTCTCGTCGGCATACGACCACGCGGCTCGTTCGGCGGCAACCTTGGAATAGTAGTAGGGTACAGTATGTGCGGTGCTTTCGTCGTTCCAGTCGGATTCATCAAAAACTTTACCATGTACGCCCCGATCAGCGATGGCGCCAATGGAGCTAGTGAGAATAACCTTGGAAACAGAGGCCTTGATACAAGAAGCCAGGAAGTTAAGGGTCCCCTGGATTGCTGGTTCTATAACCTCTTTCTGAGGGTCCGCTGCTTCCATAAGATACGGAGAAGCGACATGCATCGCGTACGTGCACCCCACGAGCGCCTCAT
The DNA here is from genome assembly GCA_003194525.1 of Gracilariopsis chorda. Lineage (NCBI taxonomy): Eukaryota > Rhodophyta > Florideophyceae > Gracilariales > Gracilariaceae > Gracilariopsis > Gracilariopsis chorda. Next base: position 130,707 of record NBIV01000154.1, read on the forward strand.
CAAAAGATCCTTCATGCAACAGGTCTGCTTCAAAGACCTCCAATCTTCCTGGAACCTCCAGAGATGTTAGATGAGCAATCCTGTTCGGGGTGTTAGAACGCAGAGTGCCATGAACGATGTATCCCCTGGCGAGGAGGTCGGCTGCAATTTGGGCACCGACAAAACCTGTTATGCCGCTGACGGCCACACGAACTTGAGACGTATCGTCCATGTTTCAGGGCCTGCTTCAGAAGCGGCACGCGAAGCTGTGAAACGATAATGCCAGTACTTGATGCGACGCAGGAAAGGGAAGAAAGGCAGATGAAAGAGACGACGGAGGTGCACGATGGGGCAAGCTTTGTTCTTTGATGGGCTGAGGTTTTCCTTCAAACTGATGTATCCACTATCTTTCGTTTTCCTGGTGTCCGTGACGGCACGTCCGTTGCTTTTGTAGGAGATGTTGGGGTGAATGAGAAGAATAGAAACGGTTGAAAAAGAAGAATAACTTGTGGTGCGCAGATTCTCGAATCCTCCGTAGCTAAGAGTAGCGTCGTGCTCACTGAGGTATCTTGGCACTTTTCTACGAAAAGTTTTCCCTGCGCTCGAGTCGTGTACAACACCGGTTTCGAATATGCTATCAAATTCGTACTACTTTGCCGGAGGGCGATTTCCTATGACGGCGTGATGGACGTGCCTTCGTTTCCACTAATCATAGGACCGGTTGCTGATCAAATGATTTTCATCAGTTTTCGAAAATCCCCCGCATGATTTTATGTTCAGTTTTCTCTTGCTCCTTCGCGGATGCTGGCGGGTATCGTTGGTAAAGGGTTGCCAACGGTACCGTTGTGCCGTCGTAACCACCCGCCATAGAAATGGTTACCTTCATCACACTCATGCAGCGGCTCTGTGCTTTCCCCATTTCATCGTGCTGCTCTTTGTGATGAGGCTTCAGCAAGGTTCGCACAGATACTGATCCACGTCAGCTTCCGTTCCTCAAACCAAGGTGAGCTAGAGCACACGTTCAATGCATGGCTAACAAGCGGGAAGCTACACTATACGAGCCCGTCCCTTCTAGGCTTGGCGGGGAGAATGCTCGGGCAAAATCAGCCTCAATCTCTCGACTCCTACCGTACCCTGAGGGAGCATCTCGTCCAACTGATGCAGAGCTGAACTCTGCTATTCGTAATAAGACGTTACTGCTTCAAGACATACCTCGAGGGGCTTCAAACGAAAAGGATAAACAAGTCCGAAGAACTCAAGTAGCAAGAGAAGGGAAGGTCGTACTGAGAGCAGAAGAGGCCAAGTTCGAGACATACAAGCAGTTGCACGATCTATGGCTATCATACGCTCGCAAAGTTTTCCGAGAGACTGGTCAGGCACTTGGAGATCGTGTTCTGAGAATGGACTGGCACGGCGCACTCGCGCACGTCGTTCGTTCTAAGGACCCTGGCCTTGTCGGTGCCACTGGCATTTTGGTAGCAGAGACTGCGAATACCGTAGTCCTAGTGACAAGGAGGAATCGGGCTATAACAGTTCCGAAGAACGTTTCCGTTATGCAGTTTACGGTGGATAATCACACAGTCGAACTCATTCTGCCTGCACTCTGCTTCCGAGCGAGTGAAAGGTCGGCACGGAAGATAAAGAAGAAGCATAATAACTACTTGTGATAGCATATCTCAGGAGAGCGTCCTTACTGAACAGCATAAGTGTACCTTTGCACCTGGATGCTGCAATTAGACTTTCGATTGCCCCGATAATCGGCCACGCTTCAGACCAAGGATCAGGGGCTTGGCGTAGATATACACCTTGAATGGCATATTGGATGAATTGCATCCATCTTCTCCTGTAAACGCTTACGTTAATGCCCGTTGCAATATCTTAGACATTCGCTGGGCCCACTAGCGCAATCTGCAGGCTGTAATTGTGTAGCAAGGCCATGGGAACGCAAGCATTAAACCAGTCCCATGGACACGTCAAATGTGAGCACTTCAACGTACTCTGCAACATGCTGCTTGCTAAGGGTTCGTCCTTAGCATATAACTCATCACAACTGAAACTTGCGCACGGCTTGCTCAAACAGTCGCTCAGTGTGGGATTCGATTGCACCACACCTGCTCAACCCTCTTTCGCGATGTCCGTCCCCAACCACCGCTTTTTGTGAATCTGACATGCGCTACACCAAACACTTGCAACGGCCCTGTCTCTGCGGACTAGTGCGCGCTTGTTCGGTCCAAAGAAGGAGTTGCTTTCGAACGTTCAGGCCCTCCCAACGTTTTGTAATCTTGACCTAGCTCCGCCAACGCCATGAGTCCATTGTCGGCAATCCAGTATTAAAGCGACGATCAGCTCCATCCTCACTTGCTTTTCGACCACCACAGCACTCCTCAACTTCTCAATTCCTCCCCAGCTTCTCTAGCTTAAAGAAACCTCTTCAAAAATGTTGTCCAAGATTGTTGCTCTTGTTGCTCTCTTCGGCGCCGCCGTCGCCGCCCCGGTTCGCATGTCCAGGGGTGAGATCTTCGGTACCCTTGCTGGCGGTGGTGGTTTCGCCGCCCAGGGTGAAAACACCGCCGGTGCTGCCGCCGACGGCAAGTCCGGTATCGCTTCCGGTACCTCCGATGATGGTGCCGTCATGGGTGGCGCTACCCCCAATGGCGCTTTCGCTGGTGCTCTCGGTGCTGGTCTCCTCGGCATCCCCACCCCTTTGATGTAATCTTTAAGCTTGGAATGCTGGGAGACCGCCAACAGCTGACGATAATTCTTCCGCCATAGTTCTATGGAGTGAGGGAGTCGGTTTTGGCGCGCTGTGAGTGACTTGCTTCTTGATGAGATGTGAAAGTGGTTTCCATCGTCTTGTTGTTCGCCCTGCCCTTGCGGGATGATACAGTCACTTCTACTCTTGTCACAAGCATTGGCTGGTCATTATAAATAGTGGTCCTTGTATGCATGGAGTCCGTTCAACGCCTTCAGGTTTGACCCCGACGGTTGATGAAATGACCCCTTGTTTTGTAAAGTTTGACACCATTAACAACCCCATCAGTATCCTGCTCTTGGTTTCCGTAGTTGCCAGCCAAATACGCAAAACATGCGCTCTCGAAAGGACTCAGTGCCGGATACCATCCGTCCTCAGAGTTCTTGGACATAGCCCGTGTATGTATGTATGTATGTATGTATGTATGTTTACGGGGGCACGCCACTAATTCCAACAGCGTGGTAGCAACTCTTGTTGAAGAATTCCTCGCTTCGCAAGAATTCCAACAACCTTTCCGGCCGTTTCTTCACTATTGCTGATACTTCAAGTCCTTGTCTTTCTCGTGCGGACGGGAAATTGTCTCGTCTGGACTTGGAGCGTTTTCTACTCCTCATGGCAAAGTGATCAACGGGTTTTCAACTCTACGCCTTAGCTCTAGCGGGCAGTAGCTCTTTTCTCTGAAATAAGTAGGAGAAACAGGGTGTAACACTGGCGTGTAAAACCTGTGAAAGAGCCGTCTGCGCAGCCCTAAGAGTGGTATGTTCTCCAAGCGATTCAGGGACCTTTTCAACTGGCGGTTGAGTAACAAGATGGAGCTTACGCCTCTGTTAAACTTCAAGGAAGTCCAGCGGAACCTTTTCTTGGTCTGCCAGTGGTATCGATAGGCCCCTCTTGGTCAGCTTGTCTGCCGTTTCATTTCGATCAATTCCGCAATGTCCGGGTGCCCAGACCACCTGGACTGGACATAAATTATCAATAGCCCGTGTACCAACGGTAGCAAGTCCCTAATCAAAGAGTAGTTTTTCAAGTTGAAAAGGATCGATCCGTCACGCAGAGCATTTGTGGGCAAACCTTCGTTGTCTGCGAAGAAATTGCATAATAGACGAGCTTGATGTATCTACGGAAGTTGGATGTTGTGTGAGCGCACGTCGCCCAACTAAGGCTTCGTGCTGGAAAATAATCCTGCCCTGCCGCGAGCTTGATATTACCTCAGAATAGGACTTTAGCTGTTGTGGGCATGATGTCAACCGTTTCTCCGGGTATCTAATGATTCTAGATCATCTGCTGCGCCGCTACAAGGGTCACAGTCTTTGTCGAAGAATATTCTTAGAGCAGAAACGTCTTATGGAATGCTTAAAAACCACGGCATGATCTCACAGCATAGGTGGGATTTATCACGCATCTTACCCCTTACATATTTGAAGAGTCTCCGGGCGGTTTGACGAGAGATGGCTTTCTTGCAGAGTTAGATTCTACGATGTAGTAGGAATACGGCAAACCGCGCCTTCAACTGAACTTTCTCTTAGGAGGATAGTACTGTGAGTATACCATAGAAAGTGCCAGACTCCGTAAGATACCCAATCGCTTCTCAATTTTACTTGAGGATGCGGATGTGTGTGTGTTCATGTGAGCTCGTGGGCGTTAAAGTTGCCGTAGCACGTATGGATTCCATATTACGGAACCACGATGAATGCTAAATCGCTTTGCGCTGGATATCTGCTGTGGTGGGGGATCACTGCAAGAAACTGGTGAGTCCCGCTCAGGGCACATGCAGTTCCGCCCGTCGAGGTGTACCAACAGTAACGGGTTACCCATGGGTATGGGATCATATTTGAACCTCCGCGGCCTTGCTTTAGGCAGAATGCCATATTCCATGATTCAGCCGGTTATGGTCTTTCAGCCTTCCTATTCGTATAAATTGGAAGAAGTTTGGATCGACACATGGGTCCGCCTTTTAAGCGGTTTTCCTTCGCCGTAGCAGCTCTGAGGTCTAAATCGGTGTCGTAAGTTGACGCAGTCAAGCGTACAGTGCAGAAGGAGAATAAGATGTGGATACCATTACTTCTTTAACACATTTTGTTACAAGAGAAGTGATTGCCAAAGACGAATTGTATTACCACCTGCAGGTTCTAGAGATACCTAGACGCTCTATGTCGTTTCATCAACCTGGGCACCACTCCCAATGTGGCTTGGTTAAACCAGTCTCATTCTAGGATGCCAGTCGATGGGTTCTTTTTCGACAGAGCGCAGGAACTTTCTCCGAGCTCGAAACAGGCCATCTCTGCGCCGTGCAACTTGAATTGGCTTTCCCTTTGGGTTGATAAGCACGCCCTGCACGATTCGATAGCCCACTGCAAGAGCGTCTTCTAGTATGACCGCCTCATCGAATCGCACAGCCCGAAGGGATAGCTTTTGACGACCCATGGATTTACAAGGCCCTGTACTTCTGAAGTTATGAGTCCATGAATCCCACAAGCGAAAGTCCAGCACTTCGAAATTACAAACATGATCATATCGTATCTGAATAGACTTTCGCACGTCCTTTGAACTATTGATGCGGCAATTGTTTCCTCGAGCATAACTGCAAGCCAAGCTTCCAATGATTTCGCCGCGTGTTGCTCTTCGAATTGTGTACCACACCAGATGTCCTCTAGTATCGATAAAGGCCAGAGCATACAAAGTATGAAGCGCTTCTCTTGCTCGGCCAAGTCGTCCACCAGCGATGTAACCGTTTCGACGAGATGCTTCCGGAACTCTTCGATCCCTTTCCCTTCGTCCCAGTGGAGAGTTCAAGAAGGGTCGCAACCATCCATTCTTGATTCTATAAGTGTTCAGATACCACGCATAGACCATAACAGCTGTCTTAGCAGGCTCATCCATTAGTCCCGACATGCGACTAAGCTCCTCTCTTGTAATATCAGGTTCCATAAATGATCGGGTATAGCGGGATATAATGTCCACAATCTGAGCTGCTTCAATAGACTCTGATTTTGGATAACATTCTTCTCTCTGTGGAATATACCGTCGAATTCTGCCTCTTTCATCGTATATTGCCGCTGCCCATTGAACGGACTTGTCTGGTTGCACGGGACGAATTAAATGCTGAGATATTGCGGATAAGTACTGCACTAAGTCCTCGACCCAACCACGATTATAGGCTGCGCTAAGTTGACAGACGTGAAGAATGAACAGCTCGAAGAGATGATGAATGGCCTGTTTTGGTCGATCGATTATCGGTTCAAACAAGCGTAATCTTCGAAGCACGGTGGGTTCCCACTCATGAGATATCTGCCGTACGCATGGTTCCAAACCACTGTTGCCGTACAACGCTTCTCGGATAGTGAAGGGCATCTGTGGGTGCAGATCAGTGCCATGTTCGGTGCTGTGTTCCATATCGACTTGCGACATGAGAGTAGAGGTATGCGGAATTATGGGGAGAACTTCATGATGGAAACAGGTGACGCCAGGCAAGGCGGTGACACATTAAATACGCGTTGAGCACTGAAGTTGTAACGATGAGTCGTGAAGCAACCTTCAGCGCTGAGGTCCTGCTGAGAAGTCTAGATGGTTGTAAACACCTGCCCGGATTGGTTCGCACTTACCCTTGGTAGGTGCGACGGCACAGGCACCCTGCGCTGTGTGGACAACTCGTTAAATTTTGGTCAGTTCTACGGAGCATCTGTCTATTACAGAGATCCGCGCGCTGGGAGGCATGTCTGTTCCAAGCCAGTTACAACACATATATCATGTTAGAGAAACGGGAGTACTGCAGGAATGTGTGTGTGTTTTTACGGGCACGTGCTTCTGATTCCTAGGCAGCGGTATTACCTTTCTAGAAGTAATCCAAGGTATTCGAAAGTAATGCCGTGGTGTTCTGCAACTCATTATTACTCGCCTATCAGACGGGCTTGAGAGTGAACCTCGTGTACGCGCTGAGTGGCAGGCAGTCGTCTGATAATGTTTTGTAATGACGCAGCTTGAAGCGCACAATCAAACATTCATGTGTTTAAGAAAGAAACGTAAAGGATACAAGAGTACCGAAGCTACAGAGTTAAGACTTGACTCTTACCCCATTACCAGGGATATCCTTATACCCCTGTAACCGTTAGAAGGCTAATCCTTACCACTGGAATGAAATGCTTTACAATCGGCACATGTCAGGCTCGGTAGCACTACTTCATGAGCTGACAGACAAGTGCTGCTGCTGGCGTACAGTTCGGTTTCAACTACTTGAGTTCAGTTTCTTCCCTTGATCTCCCTTCAACCTGATTTGCACGCTGAAGCCCATTGGGAAAAGCTGAAGTGAACCCTGCAAAGCCGTTAATATCCGACGCATACCAAAACTCCCAAATTAGATACCCTCTCTGCATCTCCAAGGCGTTGGATTTTCACATGACAGATCCAGTTCGTGGGTGTGGCACGTCAAGAACAGAGATTCCTTCTCCTTGTCAGACCTCGACTATGCTGAGCTCAGCTCTCTTTGCATACGAGAGCGACAAACAAAGATACGAGAACGAGAAGTGTGAGTGAGTTAAAAGCTCCTGGTTGCGGAGAAACCAACGTGGGCTTCATTCTTTACGACATACAAAAAGCAGATAGACCAACTTGGTGTTACTCTGTTCTCTACATTCATTTCACACATCAGAATTTAAGATGAGCACGAATGGAGTCAATAACGCTGCCTACTTTAGCAGGTGTGCGGATGACGTCGTTGGCGTACCGAGATGCACAGTTGGGGAGCTTCTTTTCGTGATACAGGACCTTGCTCTCAGTGAACTTGAGGCCATGTGCAGTAGAAACAACTACCACTCTATCATCTGAGCTGATAACTTGTTTTCTTCGCAATTTCTCAAGAGCCGCCAGTGCAACACCAGTATGAGGACAGTTGAACATTCCAGTTCGATCAGCACGAGCTGCAGTGTCCATGATTTCTTCTTCAGAAGCTTGTTCAACAACACCGTCAGTAGCGCGGAGAGCTCGAATAGCGCGGTGGATAGAAACGGGGTCTCCAATCTGAATGGCAGATGCGTAGGTCTGTTTGGCTGTGACCGGCTCAAAGGACTCGAAGTTCTCCAGATAGCTGAGATACAATGGGTTGGCATTCTCTGCCTGTGCTACGGCAATACGTGGGAGTTTGCTGGTGAGTCCTAGATCTCTCATCATAACGAATCCCTTATAAAAAGCATAAACGTTGCCGAGGTTTCCTCCAGGGACCACAATCCAGTCCGGGACGTTCCAGTCAAACTGCTGAGCGATTTCTATACTAACTGTCTTCTGACCCTCGAGACGGAGACTATTCATAGAGTTGGCAAGGTAAATAGGGTACTCTTCGACAACCTGTTGAATAAGCTTCATGCAGCCGTCGAAGTCAGTATCGATGCTGAGAACAAGACTTCCGTTTGCGATTGGTTGAACCAACTGGGCAGTGCTGATCTTGTCCGCGGGCAAGAAAACTATGCTTGGGATACCGGCTGCAGCGCAGTAGGCGCCCAAGGCGGCGCTTGTATCACCCGTGCTAGCGCAACCAACAGCTTTGATATCAGCGCCTTTCTTGATCATGTGATTGACTTGGCTGACAAGCACGGTCATGCCAAGATCCTTGAAGGAGCCCGTGTGACTATTGCCGCATTGCTTGACCCAGAGATCGGTCATATCGAGCTCGCGGCCAAATCGCTCGGCCCAGAACAGATTGCTATTGCCCTCAAACATACTAACAACGTCTTCATCAGGAATAGAAGGCAAGACCCATTCCTTCTTGCTCCACACGCCGCTGCCGTAAGGCCACACCGTGCGACCTGAGCGACGGTCAAAGAGGTCTCGCCATTGGGAAGGGTCGTACTTAGCCAAAGCTTCCATATCATGTTCGACCTCAAGTAAGCCGCCCTTCTTAGCGCGATAGACGATGTCGTCGAGCTGATAGTGCGAGTTATCGTCGTTGTCAAAGGCAGCGTAGTGCGCATGGAAGTTGACACTCTGTTGGCCTGGAAGGGTCATGGCGCGACGTTTTTCATCGTCCGAGAGACGCCAAAAGTTGCTATCAATGCGCGGAGAGGCGACTGCCATGCGCGGACACGCTGCATTGGTGGTGGACTTGGAGGGGGAGCAGAATGGACGGCGCGGCAGAGCCGTGGGGGAGACGAAGGCGGGCTCCATCCGGGGGTTGTATAGCAGTGGGGAAGGAGAACGGACTGGGAGGGGAGGATGAGATAGGGCGCGAGGGTGAATTGGGTTGAAGACGCCGACGGCGGCGTCGAGGGGCGCGGTGGAGGGGACGTTGACATTTTGCGCCTGTGACAAATGCAAGCGCAGCGTCAGCGTGCGGCTGAGGCCAATGCCAGCGCGTGGCCTCGGCATCATCTCACCATCTCAGCACATCTCCGTCCTCGATGGCGCGTGCCGTTCAATTACAGACGCGTAACTGCTTTGGCGCCCTATCAATTGCCAACCGTACTTCGAAACGCCGCGCTCCGCTGTAGATCAGGAGTCTAGATTGATCCTCTGCGCCATAAGAACGCTTCACGCCACCATCGCCCTCGCCCTCACCCTCCCCGTCTAAAGCTCAAGAGTAACACGCCGCCATCTCCACCCCCAACTCCCTCTGCGCCCTCAGCATCCTACGCACCGTCTCCCCCTCCTGCCGACAATCATCGTGAGTGAACCTGTTATCCCAACGCATCCGAAACAATGGCTTCGCCTCTGTTCAACGACGATCTCTGGGACAAGATCCGCACCGACCCCGAGACTAGTGCGCTGCTAGAGGACCCCGCTTTCAAGCAAATCATCACCGAGCTCAGAACCGACCCTTCGTCTCTTTCCAAGCACATCGCCGATCCCCGAGTCCTCAAGCTATTTACCGTTCTCTCCAAATCCTCCACCGCCCAAGCGCAGCCGAGTGAAACGGTTGTCGAGGACGTTACCGCCACTGCGAACGATGCCCCCATGCCCGACAAACCCCCGGGACCTTACGAACCAGATCCCTCCACATTGGGCCCGATAGAGCGCTCCCTTTACGAAAAGGACTGCGGAACTGCCGCATACAAGAAGCGCGACTTCCCGGCCGCTATCGACCATTACACCAAGGCTCTAGAGTTTGATCCTGGTAACATGGCCTTTTATACCAATCGCGCCGCAGCCCGTCTGGAAAGCGGCGACATTGATGGCGCTATTGAAGACTGCAAGACCGCCATCAAGGAGAACTCTGAACGCCATCTCCGCACAGACTTCAAGATCATTGCGCGTGCGTACGGTCGTATGGGCAATGCCTACCTCAAGAAGGAAGATTACCCCCAAGCCATCGAAGCATTCGAGAAGAGCCTTGTCGAGTACTCCGATCCCAAGGTCACTCGCTCCTTGCGAGAGGCCCAGCGCGTCCAGCGTAAGAAGGCTGAAGAAGCTTATATTGATCCCGAGCTTTCCAAGAAGGAACGTCAGGAAGGGAACCAGCTTTTCTTAGCAGGCAAGTTTCCGGAAAGCGTTGCAAAGTACACTGAGGCTATCAAGCGTAACCCCAAAGATGCCGCCCCTTACTCCAATCGTGCCGCTGCCTACATGAAACTGGGCGAGTTCCCTATGGCCTTGAAGGACTGTGAACGCTGCCTTGAGAATGATCCTAAGTTTGTCAAGGCGTACATTCGAAAGGGTAATATTCACTTTTACATGAAGGAGTACCACAAGTGTCTCGAGGTGTATGAAAAAGGACTTCAACTTGCTCCCAACAACAAGGAACTACGACAGGGTCTTCTTAAGACAAACCTAAGGATTCAGGAACAGCAGAGTTCCGGTGAAGTGGACCAAGCGCAAATGGAACAGGCTATGAAAGATCCGGAGATTCAGAAGATCCTTCAGGATCCGCAGATGAACACATTGCTCAAGCAAATGCAAGAGGACCCCAAGTTTGCTGCACGAGCTATGAGGGATCCAACCATTTCTTCAAAAGTACAGAAGCTCATCGCCTCCGGTATTTTGCGGGTTGCGTAGACAAAGACACAAAGGAGAATAGTTGCTCTGGTGCAGTAAAACCCACTCATTGTACACGGAATGTTCATCACTACTTCGCGGTTGTGTCATTCCTATAGAACTTACATATAGTTCGTAAACCTTTCGGACAAGCAATATCTCATTTCCGCGGATCAAAGGAGCCGCTTTGTGGAAGAGTGCGAATAAGCAGTTCTGTTGTGCTGCAGGTCTAGCTTGCATCACATGCAGAGTTAATCAGCAGTGAGCAGGGTCCTGGTTCAGCATTGTAGTGGCTTGAGCCCATCGCCGGCACATAAAGACGTTCGACTTCCAATCGTACGTTGTCTCTGGCGCCTAGTGGATACCACGGTACCATACAAGAAAACAATATCATTGTCCATGCGTGATAGCAGCACTGCTGCACTACAAAATATCTTAGATCTATGAATCGAACTCAGAGCTGTTCGCAAACCAACACAACTCGAGACGTCAAGGGGCGCAAATTTGCGTGACTAAAAGGTTACAACGGCGCAGGATGTGCGACGCAAAATGTAAGAATGGGTTTAAGGTTCGAGCATCTCTACCCGGTGAATCTATTCAGCTATTTCGTGGCGCAGATGTATGAAAACGATTGGGTCACTATGTTGGAAGTAAAATTAACGCTACAACAGCGTTTTGCAGTCCTACCCCACCGGTTCTTCTATTCCCCTTGGAGAATCCCCTAATGGAGACTTTTCCTTCCTTTTTCACTGAGTTCGCCTCTCGTCTACACCACCTAAATGAAGTCTTTCTCTCACCACTCTATCTGTATCCAAAATCGGCAAACGACTCATCTCTCGTGATCTTGAATCTGCGAAGAACTGGGATTGTGGCGGAAGAGACGGATGAATAGTGCGATTTTGCAACGGATTGGCGTGGGGAGGATGTACATAGCGGAAGGAAAGAATGACTGACAAAGAAATCGTGGAAGTGAAAGCAATAAATGCGGCTGCGGGCGTCATTGCGACGGCAGGGGAGGGGTGGAAGTGGATGACTGGGATGAACGCAAGCGAAGAGGTTGTGGTATGTATCTACGACGGCACTTGAGCTCACGCGCGGTGTGAGTTGGCAGCTGGACTTGTGATGAGTTCTTGTCAAGTGTTACAGAGATGGACTAACAACTCGAGAGGACTGCTTCGGTCTTGACGCCAAGATCCAGAGAATAATATGGCAAGGATTGTTACTGCGATTGAACACAACTTGGCGAACACTCTAAACCCCAAAGAGTACGGCATGATATAACACAATACAGAACTGGATAACATTACATGCTCTCCCCGTACTCTTTACAATGAAACGTGCCGTCTTGCTTAGTCAATCACGATGAATAGCGTATTCAATTTCTCGACTGAGTATTGTCGTTCGTGGAAGCGGTTGAAGTCAGGTTAGTGTTGCTGCGTAAAACAGCGTTCGTGGTCAAAACTAGACCCCCTTTTTAGTTATAAAGATTTCTTCGTTGTCGCCGTAAGGAAAGGTGGCAATGGGTTGTGAGTCTGCTTATAGGCACGGTCTTGCCAGTACCGCGAGCTTGAAGACAAAGGTCTGCTGATGGGAATTGCCAAAAAGATATACACACCAAGACCCATAATTCCAGCGCCTGCAGGAAGGCCCAGTAAGTATTTGCCATGTGTGACCATGGTCTTATAGAAAGCGTAAACCAAAGCGACCGAGCCAGAGAAAAACACAAAGATGGCCAATGTCATCAACAGCAACGCCTCAATCCAGGAAATATCACGCGAAGTTCCGTTTGTCTTCTCAAAAATCTGCTTGAAACCGCCCCTATTACCGGACGGTTCTCCTCGGTACCTCGTGTCCGGAAGGTCGTATCGCGGTTTTGTGCCGTACGTACCCTCCCATAGTTGTTTTGTGCGCGAGATTGATATACCCCGTTGACGTTGCTCACGAAGCTCCCTCATCTCGTCATCCTCCAGATTCGTATCGTTTCCGCCATTCGCGGCTCGTTCGGCCTCCATGGCCTCAATTTCTTTCCTTCGAGTTTGTTCAACGGCAATACTATCATGTTTCACAATGTATCCGATAAGAGCATTGCAGTCATTGGTATACTCGGTAGTGCAGGACAGGTGCATATGCCATATGAGGTTGATGTCCTTCATAGGTACGAGCAATTCGTTATTTGCGCTCTTGTGCAGCACGATGAACTGCAAATAGCGTTGAAAGGCGCGCATGAGATATGGGTTTGTCTCGTATAGTTCTGCTTTATCTGGGTCATCTTCGTCTATAATTTGGTAGACGAATGATTTTTGCAGCAATGCGGCGTGCGAAAGATCGTACCCAAGCACAGAACGAAATGTGGAGCGGTTGATTTCATTGGTATAACTGGTAATGTGTTGACGCTTTCGGCTTTCTTCTTCCGCATAAGTGTGGTTGAGCAAGTACTTGGGCATGTAAGCCTCGTAGGGGTAGACGATTTCCCACAGACGACGCGTTGGCCTGCTCTGGGAATCTTCGCCGTCACTGAACTTGAAGGCTGTGGTTATGGTAGTAGAGCATGCGCTTGTGATGTAGGCGATAGTTTGGAGATGTTGATCTCGTGCAAAGCGGGCAAGGTCTTCCGCGTAGGCGTGGGGGTTGAGGCGGTGGCAATGCCAAACCCAAGCGATGTCCAGTGGAGGGACAATGATTTCGGAATTGAGCCAGAGTCCGCCCGTGGCAAAGTTCTTTGCTCGAATTTCGTCAACTTTGGTGGAAAACATGTGCTGGGACCATTGCGGTTTGATAGGGTCGTCGTTGTCCGGGGTGGGTGGATTAGAAATTGCAGCCAGCAGAGGGAGCCATAAAGCTTCGTATCGCCATATTGAACGCTGCAGGGCTGGTCCTTCGTACATTGACTCATAGGTAAGGTCGACGGCCTTGACCATGTAGGTCATGCTGCGAGTGGCGTGGAGGTACTCCATCATGGCATGGGAGAGATTACGATGCATGCGTTGGAGCTCATTGCTAAGGATGTGGGAGTCCATGATGAAGGTGGACGCAATTGAGAGCTGGGGAAGAAGAACGGCGTGTAAGAGGGCGGACTGAACGCGAAGCAGCCTCGGCGCATTATGGAAGCGCCCTTTGGAAAAGTGCTGCGGATGTTTCCGGTTCGTCAACGTCAGCGAGCTGATGGGCGATGACGAGAACAAGCACGTCATGATGACATGGCGGCACTTGGCCGCATTTAGATCCTTGATCCAAACTGAAATCTCAAATCCAAGTTTTCAAGTTTTGCCCCGTTTCGCTTTGATCGCACACGTCGTTGATTCGCGCCTTTTGTTTCTTCGTCGCAGCCCACACACAATGCGTTGATATCACCCACTCCGGTCCAGCTCCATTCGCTATGCGCTGTTGCACATAGCGCCTTCTACCTTTGCGGCGAGCCTCTCGCCGAAGAACACCATTAGAAGCGCCCTCGCGCTGCCAGCAGTTCCATCAATGCCGCTTCACGTCGTATCCCCCCACGGTCACCTCGCCATCTTTGCGTCCCCCACCGCCCGACGTGCAGATGTGCCCTTGATTTCATGGGGTCCTTCTTCCATTTACGTTCCTTCTAACTGTTCCCTCAACGGCCCGGCGCAAGTATGGTTCCATCTTCCTCACGTCTCCATTACATCCGCCAAACGCTGGTGCAGTCGCGCCAACGCCCGCTTCTTGTCGCAATGGGGCAACCAATCCAACCTGCACGGATTTGGGTTTTCCGTACGCTCATTCTCCCGCTACCGCTATGTAGACTCCGAGGAAGACTCTGATACGGAGCCGCATGAAGACGAAGAGCGAATTGAGAGTGCGGACCGTCGCAGGGCGCTTACAAGGAAGGCAGGTCGAACTCCTGCGCGTCGCCGTGTAACGGTTTCCCAACGCCAGGAAGTGAAGCAAGAACAGCCTCAGCAGCGCCTTTCACCACCCCAACGACCACGCATGTCTGCCAGAATCATCGTTGATCTCACTGACGATGAAGAAGAACTGAAATCTGAGGGGGAGCTAACTGAGAAGCCTACTCCCCAACCTGTTGACGACCCTTTCAATGACCCCTTTAAACAACCTACGCAGTGGCAAGACAGCGACTTGGATTACCCAAAGATCCACACATTGCGCGAGGTCCTGTTCGAGCCCAAACCACTGCCCCATCAAAGACCACCGCCGGACACTTCACCAGAAGATGCTGATATGTTTGAACCTCACTCTTTCTATGCGCCAGTTAAAACCCCTGTTGAACCCGACTCTGACGTCGAAGAACCACCACTGGTGGTAACTGATATGTTAGCGCCCACCAGTCCCGCGTTTCCGAAATTGCAAAACTCACTTACTTCAGCTTGCCAAGATCTCTTTGTTGACACCGGCCTGTCGCTTGGACGCTCTACGCGAGTTTCCTTCAATTCCGAAGTCCTTGTTGCGCAGAAATACTGCTTTAGGCCACATGCATTGGAGCAGGACTGCTTCACCATCGAAGCCACCTCGCTATTCTCCACATCGCCACCGGAAATGGAAGTTCTCACCCAAACCCTACGAAGTCAATTTGCTGCCTGGTATGGTTGTCAGAGTGATGGCACTGATTTGAAAACCCCATCTTTAAGAGATGCGTTTAACATTCCATCCGTCTTCAATGCTACTGCAAAGCAGATCGTCGCAGATCTTCGTGACAGTCACAAAAGGCTGGGAGATCTAAACGCTTCGCATGCCTCAGTGGTTTTCGGGTTGCTGTACGCCCTTTACAAGAAATCACGGGTGGAGTATGACGATGGCGAGGACAATCTGCTTCGAAGAATATCGCAGTGGGCGGCAGGCCCAGTGAGAACAGCCTTCGACGACGTGAACGGTGAAGTACCACGCATGCGACAAGCGGTCATAGACCTTTGCCTCGGTGATGTAGAGAAAGCGGCGGACGCTGCCATAGAGTGCGGCCGTTTGCGATTAGCCATGCTCATGGCAAGGGCACTAGAGACGCCTAAAGATGATTTGCGCGATGACGCGTTGGAGCAGTTGATCATTTATCGCCTACTGGATCCCCATGACGCCCAGAACCTTGACGCAGATGAATATCCCACAGCAATGGATGACCTTCTTGAACATTGTTCTGAAGATTCTGCCGTTGATATTGAAGAGAGATTGATTCTGGTTCTTTTGTCTGGTCATGTCTCTACGGTTGCGCGCTACCTTGGATTCTCGTGGTACAGGCTGTTCATTATGGAGTTGCTGCACGGCGCCGGAAACAAAGATGATACCCAACCTGAGCGCGTCGCTTCCGCTGTATCAGTGATAAGAAAGTCTGGAATAGCGACTGTGGCTCCTCATGGGAATTCTGAATCAGAACACGACGTTGCATATCATCTGTTGCGGCTTTACGAGGACCCTGGCGGCAAGTACCCAATTGCTTCAGGTGTATACTCACCCTGCAGCTTTGGGTTTAATTACAAGCCACTCGATACACAATTTGCATGGTTGCTTCATCAAGTACTGTCCGCGATTATTCCAGAAGCCACGACGACTGCTGCGCCGTATATCCTTGCTGATGGATTCTCTTCACAGTTGCGGGCTGCAGGGCTCCCACTTTGGTCGTTTTACGTTTTGTGCACTGCAGGAGTTCCCCTGAGCGTTCTGAAGAATGCTCTTGTTCGGGATTGGCCCGATATGGCGAATGACGTCGTTGAAGCAGTGATGGGAAGGGCACCTGAGGAAGCCATGGACGTAGATGGTGGAAACAGCGCTGTACGGAGACTTATGAATCGTGATGAAGAGAGTTCGGAAGACGGCCTTCTCGCAACTGTCTCTCGAGATGATCTTGATGCTGAAAACTTTCTACAAGGTGTATTGCGCGTACCGGCCGTGTGGATAGCCGAAGCTAGAGCAGTTGCAGCGAGAGCAGCTGGTGATGTCTTTGAAGAATGTAAAATGTGGCTTGCGTGCGAGACCGAAGAGGGCAGTGCGAATGCACACAATCTGCTTACTGAACAGATAATGCCTGAAGTTATCATTGGAGAGGATTCAACGCATTATGGACCATGTACTGATATGCTGAGAACCTTGGGAAAACGGAAGCATATATCGAATTGGCGTTCTGGTGGGGGTCTGGTTTTGGACTACATGGAACAAGTGGTCGGCGCATCGCAAGAAAAGCCAAAAGCGAATTTGGTTGTTTTACATGACATGGTAAACAGAGTTGGTGCATACAAGGAGAGGGCAAAGACTGATCTCCAACGGCACTCGGCGACAGTAATTGCCGACGGAATTGCAACAGCTCAAAGAGCCATACTGCTTTACGTTGACGGTGAAATGAAGGGCAGGTATCTTACTGAACTGATTGAGGATTTGGAGCGACTGCCGGTGAGCACAACCGTGAGGGCCCGCCTTGTTTCCGAGTATACCATTGAAGAAGAGAAGGGACGGAAAGTGAGTATGCGGTTCAGCGGGGCGTTCCCTGGATACGGGAAGTACTTGACTGTGGAGGAGTGATAGTACTGATTTGTGAAGCTTTCTTGTGGACAAGAATCATACCATCACGTTTTGAGCTAGCGCACCGCCCAGTGTTCTATTTGGTCTGTATAGAGCAATTCTCGTAAAGGTGATTGACGCAAACAGAAGGAAAGAAACGTGTTTGCATACCTTTATCTGTTTGGCAGTCGCTATTTTACAGCTTCATTTGCATTCCGGGTCATACGGGAATAAGAAGACTAGCTCGGCAGACTTGGTTGCCGTAGATAGTAGTACACTTGATAGCGTCAATATGATACATGCGCCTCGTGTGAAGTGCAAAAATCGAAGTGTATGATAGACAGTATGCAGAAGCTATGAAAGAAGGTCGCATGTGCTGTTGTTCGAACTGCCTTGCACAGCTTTACAGCTTAAAGCAATACATCTCTTTACACGGTGGTTGTAACGGGTCATATGAGTTTGAGGATAACGTTCACTAGAAGAAGGAAGAGGAGTAGCATGAGACCGATGCCAGCAATACTCACACCGCCAAAAGGATCGGACAAAAACTTGTTGGCGGATAAGGGAGTCTTCGGGGCATCGCTGAGCACTGTCTGCGTTTGAGCGTTCGTTTCTGCCAGTTGAGTCTTGAGCCTTGCCAGCTCGAGATTCTTAGCGTCTAGCATCTGCTGTAGTTGACGGACCCGTTCGATAGCGGCGTCGAAATTTCGCTCTTCTAAGAGCTGATCGACGGCAGGCTCGGGTGCAGCTTGTGACGAGGACATTGCGGAGGCGTCTTGGGGCGCAGACGATGCGGGATCCGGCTGCGTTCTGTGCGGGACGGAAGGGGGCAAGTCTCGGGGATGCGGGACGGCGGTAGGTGCTGAGGGTGCAGATGCGGGCGCGAGTTGTGGGGAGGTCGGGGTGACGTCACTGCCCGTCACGGATGGTTGGTTAGTCGGACTCGGGAAGTGTGGGTCGGTGACGAAAGCGACTCTGAACTTGACATCCCTGACAGCGGCGTCGGTTTCATGTGTTTGCCAATAGTCGGCGGGGAGGGTGTCGTCAAGTTCAGGGGCCTCGATGACGCGAAGCATGAACTTGTCGCGTGACGAGCCTAGCTCGGGGAGCACCGTTGTGGGCTGCAAGGCGATGTAGATTTCGGCGGAGCCGCGGGGCGCAATTAGACCGGCGTTGGGTTTTACGATGTAGCGCTCCTGGTTGGTGGTCTTCACCTTGAAGGCGATGTGGGTTGTGGCGACATTTGTGACGGTGAGTGTGTCGCTAATGAGGGAGCCCGTCGGCGCAGAATTGACGGTGAAGCGGAAGGTTTGCCTGTCAACGGTTACGAGATCCATGGCGGAGCGCGGCGGAGGGGGAGCAGTGTCGGATAGGAGCGGGGTAGGGGATTGAAGCATGGCCGGATGTAAGCAGGCGCGAAGTAGCGGCGAAGGGGAACCGGTTGAGGGGAGGGGGGGGGGGGGGGGGAAGAGTGAATACGAATGGTAGACGGTGCTGTTGGAGCGGTTTGGTGTAATAGGATGGGATGGCAAGTACTGTGATGGCGTGGCAACTGCTCAGCGCTTGTAGTTGTTCAGCGCTATGTAGACATATCAGTAGAGTTACGCAGTACTTGAGCGGGAGTGTTCCGGCGCTTTTGAGAAGTCAAATGATTCGCTGATTTGAATTTTTGCGCGTCGAGAACTGTCGACGGGTGCAGCGTAGAGCTGTGTTCCTCTTGCTCCGCTCGCCGTTTGCGGCCTTCTATCCAGCGCTACTTACAGTGCAGTTGCCGATGGAGTTGCTTGGCGGCCGTGGGGCGCAGAGCTGTTCAGCCGGGACTCCTAGGACGCGACCAGTTATGATGGATAGCGAGGGCGGAAGCCCTTGTTCACAACGAGCTGGAAGCCCGAAGCTGCCAGTGCCCTTTTTCAAGTGAGCCTTTACGTTCAGTCCCCTTCCTCTACGCAAGAACCGGTCTCCAGGTCTACAATGCGCCCACTCTCGTACCAATCAGCCCTAAGCAACTACTTTCTAAGCGCTACGAACATAATCAATCCCACCATGCCCAGCAATCCCAGAGTCATCGTTACGACCTTCCACCACGCCCAATTTCCGGACTTGTCGCTCACTTCGGCAGTTAGCGATTGAGCATTTCCCTCCGAAGCACTTCTGTTTCGCTTCCCCATGCCCCCGTTCTGATTTTGAGGGGGCAATGCCCTCGCTTCGAGCACAGCCACGTCGCCATGTAAGAGCACTGTTCGTTTGCTCAATCCGAGCTTTCTTTCCATATACGATCTTCCATCCACCCCACGATCTTCAAGTATTACCTTGATTATCGTTGTAGCTTCCGCCTTAGTCAACCTCCCGTTTGCTAGCAGAAATCCCCTTTTCATTCGAGCTCTGCCCTTGATCGCGTCTGCTGCCACTTCACTAATCCCTGTTTCTACGCCCTTCTTGTCAGATTCCGCTGCATTCACTATCAAATTGGCTTTCACCCTCACTCTTACATCCGAGCCTAACTCTTCGGTCCGCTTCTGCTCGTCAATGCGCAACGGCGTTATTCCAATCAGTTTCCCGCCTTGAACAGTTTCTCGCGTAAACGCAGCGTTCACTTTTCCGATACACACATCGCTGTGCAAAATCTCCTCATCACCAGCGCTTTCCTCACTGGACTGTACTCTTTCGAGTTCACCCTCACCTAACACGTTTTCAGCATTGTAGCTTCCAAACACGTTAAGAGAAACCTCTCCCTTCTTCAATGTGCCAACAATAACTTCGTCCCTACCGTGCAAAGATATTGCGCCGAATCCTGCTACTTCCTGTCCTCCCTTGCACCATAGCTTCACTCCAGTTTGTGTGCCCAGTTTATGAATATAAACATGAAAACCGTTGTCTGCTGATTCCTCTGCCAACGCCACAAACACACCTTTTCTGTGTGTCACGACTTCCCCGTGTGTTAACGAGTAGTTCCTGTCACTTAGCGTTGTCTGCCAGATGATATCACCATACTTGCCGCCCACCTTGACAACAACTATAGAGTTATTCTTCGTAGCGTGTTCTAATCCACCAACTACGGTTACGCTTCGTTTGTTTTTCGTGCCGTCAATTCCCAAACAGCTCTTGAGCCCGTCCATTTTTATCTCCTTGCTCCATGTCTCGAAGCCATATTTTGTTACATACGACACGTGCAGTCCAGTGCTGCCTTGCTCGTTGACCATTGTGCTGCACATGAAAGTTCCGTCTTTCGTGCTTGATGTTTTTGAACCTTGCACCCCATCCAAGGTTTTTTGCATCCTGGCCGAAGCCGAGTACTTGTGGATTCCAAGCACAGTCACATTGTCCTGTCCCTTATCTCCAGTAACGTAAAGGAGGTCTTTCCCTACAGACAGAGACGAAAATAGTGGTACATTAGTATCGCAAGAACGCGTGCACCATTTGACCTCCCCGTTTGTCACTTTAAACTTGCAGACCAACCCATTTGCTCCCGAGACGGAGTCGTCTCCCACCTTGTTTGCGGCTTCTTCGCTTACACATGGTATGCTACTTTGACTCGGCGTCTCTACCTTCCCCGTCACATAGAGGTACCCGTCGTGTTCGTCAAGTGTTACGGAGTTCCATCGCTGTCCGCTGAATTCAGGGTAGGACCGCCTCCACTTAAATTCTGCTAATGGGTCGTGCTTCTTGTCATGATATCCGTGAGCAATCGCTACTGTTGAAAGGCACCAAAGTATCACTGCCCTCAACAATATGTAAGGTCCTGGAGAGTTCATATTCTTCACTATAGCGCTTGCTTTTGATCTAGTTTATCCTTGTTCGGATACACGAGAGCTCAAATTTCCGTCAACGTATAGCTTCGGCCAGAAGTTGTGGGCGCCCTCGTCCTTCTCCGCTGTTCGAATGCGTGCAAGCCCATCTACGACCAGATTATCTACGCTCTTCTCGTCTTTTGAGTGTTTGCAAAGTTCTTAACCTGTTTTCCAGCCCAACTCTTGCGTGTCACGCAGCCCAGGTCTCATGGTGATCCTAACTAAGCTGAACACTACATAATTCGTGCAGAAAGATATGACAAAACTACACCGAGACGGGCAACTGGTGGGTACATCTATATGGGCAATCAAACATTTTCCTTGTTCAGTGTAGCTTGCTCCAGGTGTCCATGTAATAATGTTGCCTGATACGTTAAAGCATACTTAAATTTCCAAAGGCCCTGGCCTCCGTGAGAGACTCATCAAGCGTAGAAAGATCTTTCGAAATTGGGCTTGAGCACCCACCGTAGAGGAGAAGTCTCTCTTCCCTTTTCCCAGATAGGAGCACAAAGAGTGCAGAGGACCAGTCCGCTCACCGATTTCCTTCACTACCTGTCGTGAAGAACCTCCTTTTTTGCATCAAAGGACAGACGACAACATCAGATATAAGCTAATGGGTTTCTGCTTTTCTCGTGAGTGAGAATACTCGTGGTAGAACATGTCTGACCCGGGAGGTCGTTAAACTCGCCCAAGCAACCGGTCAGCTTGCCAGTTGCCCTCGCGGACCTGGGTGAATAGTCTTGAAAAGTCACCCGCGTAACTGCACGTACGCAGTCGGTCACGGGCCCGCTACCGGAAGAAGATCCAGCCGCTGTTTCCCTGAATTTTTCCCTCGAAGGAAGAGCTCCAAAGGAGCCTCTGGACCGGGGTTTTTTCCAGGGTTTTCTCGGAGGATCTACACTTGGATCAGACGCCGCAGCAGGTTACGCGCCGGTTCTTACCCCCGATCTTGCCGCTGAAATGAGGATTGGGCGGAAAGGATGTCGTCAATGGTTTCTTGGCGGCCAACGTGGTACATGCGAATCGCCTTGTCGTGGTGTGCCCCTTACCCGAGGACCTCTAGAGGTTGAATGAAATGGTGGAATGAAGAAGGCAACAGTCCTCGGAAACGAAACGATTCTGCGGTTGAACACGCCTAGACACCTAATGCATTCTTAGTATAGTAGTAACCCAGTGTGTGTAGCACGACTCCGGGTTGTAGCTAATAGATATCGTACGAAGAACGCGTTATAGGTTGTAGGGGTCCTTAGCAAACCCCCGGGCTAACATAGAATTGATGTTACTCGTTCGTAAACAGAGAGAGAGAGAGAACATGTCTTCCGTGACGCTGAAACGAAATGTCTCGACGCTCCAGATTAAGAAACTGACGAGTTTGCAATATTGAGGACCGCGATCGCGATCGCGATCGCGACCGCGACCGCGCCTTTAAACAGAAAACTTTGCAAACAGCAGAGGCCTGCTGTGGTCCTTCTGGACTGACTAGAGATACCCTGCATGTTGGGAAGGAAGGCGAGCTGTCTTAAGCTCTTTAAGGATTTGCGCATGGTTTCACTCGGTTTCTACCCTTAATACGAGAAACACGTGTTACTTCTTAGATGTTTCAAAACGCCAACGAGGCAGAAGCTTCCTCCCATTTCACCTTCTACAAACTTGAATGCGAGCACCCGGTGGACCGTGACATGCCCTTTACCTTCATCGTGCCTCGTAACCATCACATGACATGAAGGCCTTCCTCACATACAACGCTTGGCAGGAGCTCTTGTTACCTCAAACGCGCTTGACATGATATCCTTGGGTCGCGGCTCCGCTACTTTTGCAGTGATGCTAGATATCGTGCCGCGCGACAGAGAAACCCAATTGAACCTTGCCACCAGTGTCTGCAAAAGTACGAGTTGAAGCATGGGAAAGACTACGGCTTGCGGCTCTTTATGCATCGAATGAGCGACCGTTCCGATTTAATTAGAACGCTTCGGGCGCCGACACCTGTGAAGCCATGCGTCGTGGAAAGGGTCCGATCGCGGATTCATGCTTTATAACTGAGAAGGGAACCTCGACCCTGTGGCAGGTACCTCTAGTGGAACTACGGTAGCTCCCGTCAACAAAGGGCGTCTTTCTCTGACCATCACCTTAGAGCTTTGACCGTTTGCGCATGCACTTTCTTTGAAACTACAGGGCTCGCTCGGCGAAGTGAGCATCAACCGCAAGCGAACTAAACACAAGCTGCTACAGCGAAGCGCTTCGAACTATCCGACGGGAGGGCCGCTGCGCATTGACAGCGGTAACCAAGCTAAACCAGAAAAGGGTCCATTCGCAGGTTGTAGCACTGCAAGCCCAGCATCTTGAGAGGTGCAGATGTGCGTGATCTGAATCGTGACATTCTCGTGCGATTGAAACTAAGAGCGTGCCCGTGGCAGTACTGAACGGAAGCGAGTAAGTTTCTACTACCAACCAAGTGATGAAAACCAAGAGCAAAGTGTATCGACGGCCGCAAATCGCACGAAACTTTAACAAGTTACTGGTGGTGGTTCTGCTTGTGGCACTCGCAACAAGTTCTCCAGTGGCAAGGGCGGTGCCTCAGCCGCAGATACGTCGCGTCATGCGTCACTCGGAAGCACAGCAACAACGCGACACTCCCGTATGGCCTGTGTGGGCTGTCTCTCGGTTGCTGCATATCACAGAAGTTGTGAAAGAAAAGGTTCCGAAATGGAAGGACCAGAGCGATGATATCTCAGCACCGGTCATCATAGTACCGATGATTGCGGTACCTCCGAGAGAAATTGTTGCAGGTTCAACAAAAGGACTGCCATACAAGGTACGCATCGTACATCCTCACAAACGAGCGTCACACGGAATAGCGCGTACATTCGGACGACGACAGACATTCGGCACCGGACCGCATCTTCCGGTAAACGCGTCCGACATAAACGAATACAAAGGTGAGACAATGGACCTACACGGGGGGATAGTGGGTGTGGGTGAATACTTTTCTATTGTGGAGATTGGGGGAAAGGAAATGCGAGTACAAGTGGACACCGGCTCCAGCACATTAGCAGTGCCGATGGAGGGGTGTCGATCTTGCTCCCGGCAATCGAACCGGCGTTATTCATTGCTGGAAAGTGCGAATGGACGGGCGGTTAGCTGTGACTCGGATCAATGTGCCGCTGGACGGTGCTCGAGTAGCTGCCCGATTTGTTCGCGTCGGGGGGCGTGTTGTTCTGCGGAACGACCAAAAGAGTGTGGATTTTCGCTTCGATATGCGGACGGGTCAACGCTGTCCGGGTCGCTGATCCAGGATGAAATGGTGTGGGGCACGCTTCGATGCAACGTGACGTTTGGGGGCATTCTGAGGAATTCGGCCAATTTTGAGCGTTCCGAAGTGGACGGGATCCTAGGCATGGCGTATCAGTCGTTAGCGTGTAATCCGTCATGCTTTGACCCGCCGTTCGATGCGTTGGTGAAGAACAGGTTGGTGGACGACGTGTTTTCAATCTGTATGACGAGCACGGGGGGCAAACTGATGCTGGGAGGGTATGACCACAAGGTGGCTAAGAGCGAAGTGCGGTACGTGGATATGACGCATTTCGGGATGGAACGGTATTATCGAGTGTCGCTAGGCGGACAAGTATGGATCGGGGAGGAGAGGGTGTGGATGCCAAACTTTCGCACAGCGATTGTAGACACGGGGACGACGTTAATCGTGATGTCTACAAAGACGTTCAAGGCTCTACGAGAGGCGTTTCAGAAGCGGTATTGCAACGTGCCAGAGCTGTGCGAGGAGGACTCGTGGTTTCAGAGCGGGATGTGCGTGAGCTTGTCGGACGAGGACATGAAACTGCTGCCGACTCTGACGATGGAGGTTGGGGGGTCGGTGCGACTTTCTTTGCGACCGACGGACTACCTGCTCAAGTACGAGCGCGATGGCAAGTCGTATCGATGTGTGGGCATCATGGGGATGGATGGGTTGGGTGGCATGGTGGTGTTGGGAAACACTCTGATGCAACGGTACGTGACTGTGTACGACCGACGGCGCGGACGCATTGGGTTCGCGGAGGCGGCGGCGCAGTGCGGGGACTAGGGTGTGGTTTTCGGATGAGGTATATTTTCTTTTTTTGTTTTACAAGTAGACGAGTATGCAACGATACAGTGTACGCGTAAAAGAGAGAGAGATGCAGTGATACGACAACGAGGAGGGGAGGCGTTCGCTTAGCAAATGAGTTCACAGTGCTCGTAGATGACGGGGAGGTTTGGCACGAAGCGTAGGGGGCGACGGGGGGGGGGAGCGCGGAAGGTTTGGACGTTGTAGCGGGAGAGCGGGGAAGGGGGGGGAGGGGGAAGACGGAGGGTGTGGGGCTTGTGCTGGGGCGCGGGGACGGGCATTGGCGGAAGGGGGGGGGTGTCAGAAGACGGGGTGCAGGTGACGGAGGTGGGGGAGGCGGAGGTGGGGGGGTTGGTGATGGGATACTCTCGGAGGGCGTGGCCGTTGCCGACGGTGCGGATTGTGAGGCGGGGCGACATTGGTGGGAGGGGGGGAGGGGAAGAATGGTGGAGGGGGGGGGGGGGGGGGTGTTTTGAGGTGCGGGTTGGGAAGTTGTGGGTGGTGTGGGAGTTGAAGTACTCCGGTATTGCAGGAGCAGGGCGCCACTTTTAGTGTTGGCGCGCGCAGGCATGGACGCAGGGGGGGCAGCGCGGCAGCGCGGCAGGCGCGCAACGAGCGCGCGCTGTCAGCTGCAGCGGGCAACGGGCAACGGAAGGCGGCAGATATTTGCGCAGGTCGCGAGGTGGCGGCCGTTGCGCGCGCGCGCAGCAAAATCTGCGCTGCAATTGAAGGCGCCGATTGGGCGCGCCGCAGTGGCCAAGGCGCGGCGCGGCGCGGCGGAGCGGGCGCGCAGCTGCGGCGCCGCCACAAGCCAAGTGCACAGTTAGATACGTCCGTATGTTGCACGCGTTCTGGTCGCTCACGGACGCGTTGGAGCTCAGCTCGGCGCGCGTGCTGACCAACGGCTCCGCCGCGCCGCACCTGCCCAACGCGCGCGCGCGCCTGCTGCCGCCGCCCGACCGCCCGCGCACGCACGCCCTGTGGCCCGCCGCGCTGCTCGCGCTCGTCGTCTTCGTCGCCGCGCTGGCGCTGCCGCGTCTGCGCGCGCGCAGTCGCCACTCGCCACCCCCGCTGCCGCTAACCTCGCCCTAACTATCGTCGCTGCTCTCGCCGCCGCTCTTCAGCCGGTGGAAGCCCTGCTGCAGCCGCTGCAGCCGCTGTTCCGTCACGCCTAGCGAAAAGTACAAGTACGTGCCCACAACCACGATGCCCGCGCCCAGAAACACCATCACGTTGCTTCGGCCGCGGAACAGCACCGCCGACAGCACCACCAGAATCACCGTTGTCGTGCTAGTGGCGATATTTTTGATGAGCGCGTCCGCGTACTTGTAAACACAATTGATAGCAATGCCCATGAACGCGTTGGAGCACACCACGCACATCGCCATCAGCGAGTATCCCTGCCAGAAGCGCGGCGTCTTGTGGTCGGAGAGGCGCGTGCACACGAACGCCACCACGTTCAGTGCGGCCCCGAACAAGTACAGGTACACGTTCTTCACCCCGAGAGAGCTGCCTTCAAACTGCTTCACAACCTGTTCGTTCCACACATTGGCCACCGAGCTGTTCAACAGACTCAGCACCAGCACGCAGTACACGCGCGAGCTCAGGTGCGCCTGCCCTGCGCACCCGTCGTACTGCGCCACTACCAGTGCCAACATCTGCACCACGATCACCATCCATCTGCACGCCGACAGCCTCAACCCGCGCACAAAGTACAGCAGCACAGCGCTCACCACCGTAGCTCCGCTCTTGACCAGCGTGATCGACCCGGGATCCGCGCGCGCAAATAACCAAAACATCAGACCATTATTAAAGCAGTACAGAGCCGCAAGTCCACCCAAATGCAGCACCAAACGAACATCGCTTTGTTGTTTCATGCTCTCTGAAAACGAGCGTGATTCGCGGAGGACGTAAAGTGCGCTGAGCACCATCTTGATGAACTCGCTGAGCACCAGCGAGCTCTGCGGCGAAAAGTCGTACCCTTCATTTGTCGTCGCCAGTTTCAGCACGATGGATGCGAACAGTTGAACGCCGATTAGCGACACACAAGCGGCCACTTTCACGTGCAGTGCGTACGAAACTGAACTGGCTTTGCTCTTGGGCGGCGGCAGTGGTGGAGGCGGCGATGGTGACGTGAACCGAATTGCAACACGTGAAGATGAGCGTGAGGACGGACGCGACATGACAAACTTGTGCTCACACGATCATCATCGTCAGCGCATCATGGTGTGGGTGCTGCAGATGGCTGACGAGCGCTTTTGCAAAACGCGCTGACACAGGCCTGCGCCGCAACGGCAATCGTCCTCAACACCGGCCACGTTCAACACGTACCGTTATTCCGCGCCCTAAAATGTAGCAACAGAGCACCACTCCTTCTCCGCACAACACAACAAGTAGGAGTGTCTGCATCGCAGACTGTGCAACTATCGGTATCTAAGTATCTTATCTACTTGGCATTGTCCTACCTCTCGATTCATTCTGATCACCTCTATCACCGCAGCTCTAATACGCACAAAAGATGTGGGGCCGGCGTACAGATATCTGGATGAGATTGAGAGCATTGGCATGCGTATGTAGTCTAAGTTACTATCATAATAGTCTTATAGTAGTAGATACATATCGGTCAGAGAAGCTGAACGCTGTTCAAAAGGGTGTCAATTCAGTTACACGTTGCACCCCGCTCCAGTACGTCACTCTCAGAGCTCTCAACCACATCACGTGGCCCGCGTGTACACGTGGCACGCGTGGGCCTGAAAAAGAACAAGTGTGACAAATAGATTGACCACGCAACCACGCGCCCTGAGGCTCGAGAAGCCGTCGCTACAACAACACGTCAGCTGCAATGATCGCCGCTGCAAGACGTGCGCCGTTCCGTCCGCGCCAACCCGCAGCTTCATCTTTCGCATCAATTCCGCCGCAATGAGCGCCCGGCCTGAAAACGTCCCGCTGGCCCCCAGCGCAGCCCCCGCCCCTCGCGACTCCAAGCCCTCCACCACGAAGAAGAAGCTCAAGCGCGTCCGCAAGATCCGTCCCACTTCCGACGATGCCGCCGACGCCGCCGACACCTCCAACACCTCCTCCGCCGCCACCGCCCCTGCGCTCGGCGCCTCAACCTTCAAAACCCTCTTCTCCTCCCCGCTCTACTTCCTTTTCGTCCTATGTCGCTTCCTCTTTATTTTCATCACCCCAGCCGTCTTGGAGGGCATTGAATTTGATGAAGGCGTCGATTCGCTCGCTGTGTCCTTGCTTCCCCACATCAAGTCCGACCGTCTCGATCCTGCAACCCTCATTCCGCCCACTGGTATGAGCCTCGCTGATAACTATACCAGATCCATCGTTGGTGCATTCATCTCTAGTGGAATTCCCTACATGGCCTCAAATCTCGTTTGCAACCGAGTCTTCGACGGATGTCAACCCGCTTGGATGGGTTACATCGCCATGATAGTCCCGCGAATCTGGATGTTTATGCTATCCCTCATAACAGACATTCTTCTCGTCCGTGCATTCGCCGTGTACGAAGGTGAGAATGCGTTGTCCGCTCTACTCACCTACTCTTCCTTGTGGACCACTCTACTCGCCATGACGCGAAACACAAACTTTGCGTTGGAAGCCATGTGTCTAACCGCTGTAATTGCCGCATGCTTCGGATGGCCGATCAACACCGCTCGACCGCTCTTCTGGCTTTCCGCCACCGCCCTCTCGTTGGGCATTTTCTTGCGACCTGCTTTTGCGTTCTTTGTTGTCGTCCCTGTGCTCTATCTCTCCAATCTGTACGGAAAGAGTGGTCTGTATACTTTGCGATACGTGCGCGCTGCCCTGGAAGGTATTGCTGTTTTTGCCTTCTGGACTACCATATGGATCACCGTTGACTCGGTCTACTTTGGCACTTTCAAGCTTCGATTCGGCAACACCGTTATGACCAGTTTTGATATGTTTGTTGAGTACGCTTTCACGGGCTTGCCGTTTTCGTACAAAGGAAAACTCGTTTACACCCCGATCAATGCCATGAAGCAGGTCCTCAACCGCCGTTATATATCCACCCTGGCCATGAACACCTCCCCCGGTCAGATGTTCCTATCGCTCCCCGCCATTCTCGGCCCGCTCTTCATCGTGCTCCTTCGCGAATCGTACGAAGGTCTCAAGGTCGCCATGAAGGAACTCATGACCGAGCTCAAGCAGGTCGCGAACGCTAAAAAGGCTAAGAGGAAGAAGTCCAAAAAGCCCGGTATGACCAAGGAACTCGAGGACGAGCTTTACGTCTATTTTGACACTATGCAAACCACTTTCCTGCTCGGGTTGCTCGTCGAAGTCACCCAGAACAACACCAGACTTGGCACTATCTCGCTGCTCTCCCTCATGCCGGTCTGCGTCATCTGCCTGGCGAGCACCTTGTTCGGTCCCAACTCCTCGAAGCGCTTTCGCATGTTCAATTTGGCGTTCACCGCGGCCATGGTTCTCTTTTATGGTTTCTTCAATCAGTCAGGTATTCCACGACTTTTGCTCAAGGTCGGTAATGGTGGCATTGATAGCATCCCACAAAACGCTGAACTCGTCATGTACAAAGGAGTTATTGGCCATCGCGCACTGCTAGGTCCTAACCTCAAGAACGTTAGCATTCACGATGCGGGCGACTCACGCCTCACGCTTATGACTACTCTGCGGGACTTGAAGGGACGCGACGGATATCGGGAAGAACGCATGTTTGTTTGTGCACCAGCTACCGTCGATATGAAGGAAGACGAGTTTGTTCTTGTAGATACTCTTGCACACGCTCATATGGCAGTTCCAAAGCTGCCTAATAATATTGACGATGCCCTCAAGAAGTCTTCGCTGCTCATGTACAGATTTGTTGGCGATGAGCACGAGGCTATTATTCGCGACGATGAGGAGGCTGCCGAGGAAGAGGAGCGCAACAGAGAAGAGCGCGCGAGAGACAAACAACGGAGATCGCACAGTGGAAGCTCTTCATCAAAGGAAGAACTGTAGAAAGGCGCAGCTTCCCAATCTACGATTGCTAACATTTGCGCATTGCCACAATAGTTTGGCGCGTGCTTCCCTGGTGTCGCGCTGTCTGGATGGAAGATGCTTTCGACTACAACTTGTCAACTGTATCCAGGCAAATACAATGCTGTGGTAGACCTTTCTCCCGTTGAATTCCTTTGAGGCAGTTATTTCACCAACGAGCAAAGCGGGGCCACCCTCAGAGACCCGAAAAGTGGACGTGCGGTGTGCAGCAGAGAAGAAGTACGGAACATCAGAGTGCCATAGACGACAAAGCGCTGATTCCCGCAACCCAGGTCTTTCTTGCTCGGCGAAGCGATATATATCTTGAACAAATAGAGTAAACACAACGGTTCTCGTAATGCCTCAACACTTACTGCTTGCTACTGCTCTAACGTACGAGTCTGCTCGCGCCCGATAGTACGTGATGCATATGAACATGAGTTGTTTAGGTAGACGGAAAAGAGAATCACTGGTTCCCTTCTACTCTTGGTTCTGATGCGCTGACTACTTATTATTATTCTTGCATGACTACTCATAATCGAGCGACTGCTATGACGGGCCGATCGTCCAGAAATTCTTGTCCCCCAACGCGTTGTGTTACATCTGGGACGTCTCTTGGACCCTTCACTCCGATGTAGAGCTGGTGAGGGCGCGCTATGCGTCGATCTGGGTCGTCCAAGAATTCGTTCCAATGTGCAATCCATCCTGCGCTTCGACCGAGAGCAAACAACACGGGAAAAAACTGAGGCTCAAATCCCATCGCCTTGTATATGATGCCAGAGTAAAAATCTACATTGGGGTACAACTTGCGCTGAACGAAGAAGTCGTCTTGCAAAGCTGTTCTTTCGAGCTCTGTAGCCACTTGAATGAGGGGATCGACTGTTCCTACAACTTCAAAGACACGACGCGCCTCTTGTTGTATTATTCTTGCACGTGGGTCGTAGTTCTTGTATATACGGTGTCCGAAACCCATCAGCCTTTCTTGTCGACGCTTTACGCGTTCAAGGAAATTGGGAATATTGTCCACATTGCCTATTCTCGTTAACATTCGCAACACACTCTCGCAGGCTCCCCCATGTAACGGCCCGTATAAAGCCGCGACACCTCCGCACATGGATGAGAATATGTCCACGCCAGAGCTTGACAAATGTCGTACAGCTGAAGTAGAACAGTTCTGCTCGTGATCGGCGTGAAGCATTAGTAGAATATCCAAGGTGTTTGCAAGTGACTTTGATTGGTCCCCTCCATTGAGCATATGTAGAAATCGGGTGGCAAACGATTGTTTATGGGGAACAGCTGAGGCGGAAAAAATGGGTAAGCCAGCCGTATGTCGATAGATAGCAGCTACAATTACTGGCATCGCGGACATGCACGTGACAATGGCTTCACGGCGTCCGGCTGCATCTGAATATACAGTTTGTCCTGAATACGCCGGGTTGAGGGAAGTGCGCGACGCTGACATAGCTGAGAGCGCTGCAATGAGAATGGACATGGGATGGGCAGACGGAGAGAAAGCTGTTATTACGCTTCGAACGCAGGTTGGCAAAGTCACCCGTTGACTCTGTGCCTGCTGCCAGAGAGCGAGATTGTAGGCGGTAGGAAGCGCACCGAATATGAGCAAGTAAGAGAGTTCATCAAAGCCGACTTTGTCAACGAGTTGTTCAATAGGATAGCCCCTGTGTCGAAGGATTCCCTTACCACCATCAATGAAGGTAATAGAAGACGAATAGGCCGCTGTCGTGGCGAATCCCGGGTCGTAGAGTCTTGGTAGACCAGCTGCGTACAATGTTGAAGAACGAAGAGGACCGGACGGAATTTCTATATGTTTGCCCTCGATGGATATCTGGTAAGGGCTTTCACTGCCGCTCAGACCACGAAAGCCTTCAGGCATTGTTCAACCGCAGTGAAGCCAGTTCTAGAGGAGAGTGGAACGTTCCGCGTCAAGCGAATGAACCAAAAAGCATATACCCTCGTGTGTGTATCGCAAAAGCGGCAGGGATGCGCAGTCTTGTCTCTTCCTCTCAGTCACATGCTACTCGCATAAATCATCTAGTACAACACGATGGGGCTGGTGCCATGGTTTTTCAGTGGAAGCAATCCGTGCTTCAAAACGAACATACCATACCATCTCGGCTGGCAGAAGGCCGCCCAGTCCGTGAGCTTACCGAGAAATTTGGAAATGCAATGCCTGAGCAAAATTAGAGATTTTGGTGCCTATGTATCTTACCGAAACAAGGACTTTTGATGCCTGCCGAAATACTGTACTGGGAATGTGATCACAATGAATCGTGGCTGTCCTTGGCGCTGAGCTCAACCCCTCCGCTAGGAGTTAATTTCTTTTTCGTGCTCTGCGAAGTTTAGTTTGTAGCGCCGTTGTCTTCACTGCGTCCTCTCTGGCGGGTCACGTTTTCGCTTGAGCGTAGTATTGTTCGCTCTAAATGTCCAACCGAGACGGTCAATCTCAGAGGAAGCTTCAGCGATGACTCTCTCTCTCTCTTTTGTAAAAACGCGTACGTTGATTTGTCGTAATCGTGGGTTTTCTTAAGATCCAACAACCTATAAATCCTCTATACTGCAGCCCCTAACTACTAATCAGTAGCTGTACTACACTTATTGAGCTTTGAGAAAAATATGTTAGATTTCTTAGGTGTTTTCGACCGCGAGGCGTTTCGCTACCGACGCTTATCGCCTTCTTCCCCTGATTAATCTCTTCATTCATCCTCTCCATAGTGCTGGCGATGACATTAGCGTCACAGGATGCAGGAAAGATACAGAAAACTGACTCTTCTTGAGCGGGATGTGTTTCATGTTAGACCTGTGCCAAACAGTACCGCATCTGGCGGCGTAACGTATACCGTCAATACCTTGCGTCCGCTTCAGCCCTGAGTGCAAATAGTCTGTCGAGTTTGGATTGAGATTGCGACGACGACGCATACGAAGGTAGATATGTTAGCCTGGGACGGTGGGAGCTTCTTTTTCTCACGAAGATTTTTAGCCGTTGATGAAAAGATTTTTATCGCACTTGTAAGACACGTGTTGTATTTGTAGTGAAGTTTCCGATTGTTTGAAAACCTGGAGAGCTTTTTCTTTGAATACCTGTCTCCCGCAAAGAATATGTATTCACCGGATCAACTCGCAGAACTAGCCACACACTGCGTGCACGTTGTGCTCCGCGTACCCTTGTACGCTGCATTTGGCAGTCCGTTGCAATCCCGCTTGAAATCCCGCTTGCAGTCGAGGCCCAAGACTGTTTGGCTCATCAGCTTCGGGGCTTTGGACCGTATTGTGCCATTGGATTAATGTCACGCAAAGAATTGCTTTGCTATCTGAAGCGATTAAACGTTCCGACTACTTTCTCCATTCATTCAAGATTTTCGAGCAGACGCACCGGCCTTTTAAAATCCTACAGGACTGGGCTGTCACGTGCGGCTGGCCCAACAACTCTTCTTTTACGAGGAACCCAAATATACTACCCTTCGTATATTGGTCACCATACAACAGAACCCTTCCCACACTCCTTGGAACAGAACTTCTGTTGTGTGGTTGCGGCTTCGTGGACACCACGACAGCTGTGCAGCGCTAGGATTCTACTGTGTGCAGGAGAGAAAAGCAAGCAGAAAGATGGCTACACATTGTGTAGCCATCTTTCTGCTTGATCTACCCTTGGTACGTGTGTTCTAGTAGACATTGTGTTGTACACAATGTCTGAACACACGTAGATCCGCCCGACCCAACTCGAACTCCGTAGCTAACAAGGGTTAAGGGTTAGACCGCTAGCAGCTAGCGATCGCTAACCCTAACCCTTACCATACCAACTGTTCTGCAGATGCCACTATTCCCTTTCTCTTTCGATTTTGGAACGTAGACAGCACGTCCTTCACGACCACATTTCCTCTCAAAGGTTAGGATAAAGGTTCGTTCGTTCCCTCGAACCACCAGCGCTTCCATTCTACGGTCGCCCTGTGTCATCCTCCGCTCATCATCACTGAAAATGACCTGCGCGGCCGTGGGATGCGGACGCGACACACACTGCCGGCACTGCGGGCATTGTGCCACACACTGCAGATGCGTGTGCCGCGTTAATCATTGCACCCGGAAGATGATATGTGTCTACTGCATGATGTGTAACTACCACTGTACGTGTTCGGATGTATCGCAATTCTCCGATCGAAAGGTGGAAGAGAACGTACAAGCCTGGATTGCAGCTCGCAACTCATCATCTTCTAAAGGCAGACCAGAGGTGCAGAATGCATGTTCCCTCCGACCGCGGGATGAACAGCGGATCGTGCGTGCTCGTATGGCTATGAAAGTCTCAAAGTATACCAGAATGGTAACGGATTTGCCGTTCCGCTCGAGCTTGTACAACTACCACGGCTCGACATACATTGGTATGGGAGCCATGGACAAACGATTGTGTTACCTGGTGGCAGAGGGGTTTTTCGAAGGCTATTTGAAACCGACTGGAAATAGGGCAGTGCCCCTCCTCTACAAGCACCGAAAGTTGAGGGAGGGGGCGAGAGAGTTTGAGACGGCCCCTATTCAGGTGCTGGTTATGTGTGAAGATGCGCGAGTCGAAGGTATCAGGAAAGTGGGCAGCGTCAACTTAGGCAGTCCCAGCGATGAATCAGTACCTGTCATATCGCAAGGCGGGCCATCCGATGTGAGCTTTCTGCAAAAAGGGCAAGTAGTTGTCATCGCAGACCGGGACATAGTGGCTAGCGTCAATGATGTCGTCCTCGTTTCAAGGCTGACACCCTACCAAGAGTCTTTCGGTCATCGCGAACGGGGGGAGTACTCTGAACTAA
The DNA here is from genome assembly GCA_003194525.1 of Gracilariopsis chorda. Taxonomy (NCBI): domain Eukaryota; phylum Rhodophyta; class Florideophyceae; order Gracilariales; family Gracilariaceae; genus Gracilariopsis; species Gracilariopsis chorda. The sequence continues at coordinate 165,552 of NBIV01000154.1, forward strand.
TGGCAGACTTGAAAGTAGCTAGCCTCGAAACAAACGTGACGGTGAGTGAACTGGATATAGAGGATGAAGACGTCGAGTTCTTAGCCTTCCTGAGGGCGCAACACAGCCGAAGTGCCATGGCCATGTTGCAACTTAACTTGGACCAGAGAGAGTACAAAATCGACGGCAACTACTTGTGCGTGAGGCACGGAGTTGATATCGGAAGCATCCCGGGTGAAGACTACGAAATCATCGCAGCAAAAGTTCTGAGAGAGCAGCTGCAGGGTGGAGGGAACGCACACTTGAGGCACTGGCGCTTCTCGGGCCGAAGCGCGTTCGAGGTTCAAGAGAGATTGCATATGGCGGATAGGCTCATAGGTAAGGAAGTGGACGTGCAGAAAGTCGCAGGAATGGCTAGGATATCTCGTCGAGACGTATTGCTCGCCTTGGACGATGGTCGTTGGGGAATCGCGAGCCCGGATACAGCATGTTACTCGCCACTCGCAAATAGAGGGAAGAATGGACGGAGGTTTAGGCCGCTCAGTTTGGCGGAAGTGATAGGGGTTACCGTACTGGCAGATGCAGATGGTCATCTACGGGATCGTTTAGGAAGGCCACTACAAGCAACGGGCTCGCAAGGATGCGTACACTTGGTGCTGGCAGATGGATCCGAGCAAGCTCGATTCGACGAGACTATGTGGTGTGAGGTTGAAGTTAACGGAAGACCCGGGAGGTCGTTAAACTCATCCAAGCGATCGGTCAGCTTGCCGATCGCCCTCGCGGACCTGGGTGGCACGTAATCAAAATGCCTCCATCTAGCTGCATGCACGCAATAGGTCACGAGCCTGTCGTCAGAGTAAGATCCTACCGCCGTTTCCCTGAATTTTTCCTTCTGAAGGAAAAGCTCCTACGGAGCAACTGGACGGGGGTTTTCCAGGGTTTTTCTCCGAGGGACTAACTCTGGGTTTAGATGATGGTGAAAGGCTGCGGACCGGTTCTTGCACATTATCTCACCGATGACATGATGGTTAGGTCGTAAGGACGCTGCTAATGGTTTCTTGAGTGGCCAAAGTGGTACATGCGAGAGCGCCTTGTCGTAGTGTGCCCTTCTACCGGCGGTATCTAGAGGATGAATGAAGAGAATATTGGGAGGACGAAGGTGATAAGCGTCGGTAGCGAAACGCCCTGCGGTCGAAAACACCGAAGTTATAGGTTTTTGGGATTTTATGGTATACTGCAGTTCCTCGACAGGCATCGGGCACAATTTCCGCTGAGACAGGAATCGGATAGCTCGGCTCCCATGTATGGCTGGGCACAGGCCAGGATTACTTGCGTACTGGTCCCCGCGCAGTTTGTTAGCGCAACGAAACCGCTTGGAGCAAGAGGCAAGGCGTTCATGATGCAGACGAAGCTACAAGCGTAATGTGTCGCCGCATGCCACATGGAGTACTCTCCCTGTTTTACGGCCGCAGCTAACGCGATTGACAGTCATCTGGGATGCTGTTGTAATGGCCTGAAAACGTGTTGGTTTACTAAGGGTAAGGGTTAAGAGGGCTAGCGGCTGCTAACCCTTTGAGAGAACGTTTCTATGAAAAGGAACGATCTGCGCTGTGCTATAGAGGAATTGGACGTAGGCAGTAGCAATCCTAACCCTTTATTGCAGCAACCTATTAGGCACCCGTAAAGAGATCGAGAGAGAGATCAACAGCGCAGCGCTAGTGTCAGCGCCAGCTCAAGCTTTGCAGTACAGTTGTGAATAGATGCGAAACCGACACGACAGACACCGACATGAAGACGAGCTTGTGGTCGGATCATCTGATCTGGACAACTCCACGTCCGCACCGCAGACGTGTCGAGCCACCCCCATATCGGAGACAAGAACTCTCCCGGCAGACTCCTGCCCTACTGTTTGTCTACGGACCCCCTCACCATTCCTTGTGCAACGAATCATGGACATCAAAGATATTTCGGAGGTCCAAGCCACAACAGTACCATTGTACTAGAAAACTGATATTACAGGAGATTAATTAATATTACGAATAATAAAGCTTTCGTTCGTTCGTTCGTTCGTTCGTTCGTCGTTGCGGGGTCTGGAATCAGCACTTGTGTAGTCGTCCCACTAATCGCTGCGATTGTGTTTCGCGCTTGCAACGCCAGTCTCTTGACATTTTCGCTCTCCGTCAAGCGATTCATTCCTGCAGTGGAAGCAGAACAGATACAGTCGATGAGATCTCAAAAGAGAAATAAGCAGTCGTCTGAGCACCGCCGTAACTTACCCTTGGTAATGTACCTTCTGTACTGCGATATGAGATTGACCACTGACATCATTTGACTGTTGATGGTTGCTGCTGAATGGCTTAATCCAATATATTCGTGAATCTTGAAGGGAAAGGATATCTACCCTTTCCCTTCAACTGAACCCTATTTAAGTGACGTTCTCAAAAAGCGAGAACCACAGCTCAGATAATCCTTTAGCTACTAACCGTTACAACACCGTCTCTTCCTGAACATCGTACCCGTTTAACAAATTCTGCAGAAACTTGCAGAAGAATCCTCTCAGACATGGAAGGCATCCATGGAATTATCGGCCTTCCTTCCGGCTTGACACCTTCCCAACCGACAAATACCTCAAATCTGGAACTGGCAATCAGCGGCGGCGGTTTCTTTCAACTTCAAGGACCAAGCGGTTCAAGGCTCTATACAAGAAACGGATCGTTTTCGATCAACTCCCAAGGTGTGGTTGTTAGCTCCAGCGGCTATGAGCTCTATCCGCTCATATCGATGCCTTTAAATAGGCAATCTGTATCCGTGGGAGCAGATGGAGAAGTTTCTGTTACGGTCGAAAACAGCAGCGGCACCATGCGTGTGGGAAACATTCAGCTCGCGACATTCGTCTCCCCGGGTGACTTAGAAGAAGTGGGTGGGAACGTATTTAGAGCAACAAATACAAGTGGAAGTGCGGAAACTGGAACACCTGGAACAGGCCGTTTCGGAAACATAATTCAGACCTCTTCTAGTGATACCAAGACTTCGGACGTTGAAGGATTGGTTGGTGATATCGTAGCACAACGTGAAGAATGGAGTTCTACAATCGTGCAAAAACCATGACAAGACCAGGTAATCCGTGAAACAAGGCCAATCTGAGCCTTATGAACCAAGTAGTTCGGGCACTGAATCGCAGTCCGTCACATTCCGGTCTGGAGGCAGAATTGTCCTTCACAAGATACACAGTACGTGTACTCGCATGTTTATGAATCTTACAAATTACGTGTTGATAAGAGTAGAGCACAGAAAGCGTTATATAGAAAGATAGCTTGAAATTGAAGAAATCCGACCTCGCATCGCATATGGCTAGTAGTAGAATACAATGACTGTAGATTCCTCCTATCGTAGGAGTCCATACCTGTTCGTGTATTCTTGTTGAAAACGGCATGTTTGGTTGCCTTAAGGGAAGGTTAGCAATCCTATCCCACGGGCCACGAGAAAAACCACGCAACGCTGTCACGCTTCCAGTTCAGGAAAACGAGTCTCGTGGCCTTTTCGAAAGCGTTTCGTCGTATGCGCTTACCTTCCAAGGTAAGAGTGTAGTGTGGTACAGCCGCAGAGCATACCAGAGGAATAGTGCTTCGCAATTCCCCACATACTCTTGGCACCCAAACGTGCCAATCCTAATAGGAGGCTAACCTTTGACCCTTGTACGTCATCAACATGGTTACGTGGCTTTCGATGTCCGGATCTGGGCGTGTGTTGTATCGGCCGACCCATGTCTGTCGCGCATTGCTATACCGGTTCTATTCTGCATGTGCTGGAATAATGCGTGCCGCTTTGTCACGCATATGCGCAAGGAGAGCATGACTATGCTTTTAGATTTCGATACCTTCCGTCGGACCCCGTTTGCGCTTTGCTGTACAAAGCGGAATCGTATGCATGTGCGTTTTTTCTCAACTTCTTGCGTTCGCACTTGTTGCTGCTACGACTACCATAGCTCCATCTTTACGCACTACAAATAAACGCTTTCAGCTCCCAAGCTGAGAGCAACCTCGAAGAGCATCACAGAAGTTGCTCAAGAGGTGTGCCCTCCTTTCCATCTACGCGAACCCCAGCGACCGACAAAACAATTCCCTCTATCGACCAACAAGCCCTGCATCGTTTGCTAGCTCTTACAGCGTTCAGTCTAACTCCAAACAACAAAGCGCTTTGCCCAAAGAATCTGCGTGGTTTTGTCTGCTCGTAGTAAGAAGCTACTGCAAACATGGCATCTTCGAATTATGGTGTTGTGTCTGTCATCCAGCCCCCGGTTCTCACGACGGTTGATCAGCCCTCTCTCATCAAGTTTGAAACCACGTATACCGCCTACTGCGCAAAGGTTGAAGACGTGAATAAGGATCGAAGTGAGGAGGCAAAGCTGTCACCCTCATCCATCAAAGACTGTATGGAAGCGTCTACTTTGCACGCCCTGTGCATAATGGGAGAAGTACCGGGAATTTCAACAGTGGAAGAAGCAACTGTAGAGAATGTTCAAGCTTGGTTCGAATCTGCTTCGAGTTCTGCGCCTAAAGACCTTTCAGAGCGTATCGAATCATCTCTGAGATCCCTTACGTTTGTTCCGAACAAAGCGGACCCTGCAGGCGGGGTTTCAAACTTTATCATCAATGTGATAACCGTGTTGGATCATAACAACGCCTCGGAAGTCTTACAGGACACTGATATGGCTAAGAAGTTTATGGACCGCCTCGTGCGCAAATTTCAGCCAGATCTTCTACAGGAACGAATCAGAATGCTGCGCATGGGGTGGAAAAAGGACCAACTTGCAAACATCAAGCTCTTCAAGGATGAAGTCGCCAATATCGCACTCGAAATATCCCTCACGGAGACGGCTCGTGCGCGTCTCAATTCTCGCAAAACTCGTCAACATCGTGATCGTGGACGTCCTCGAGAAGCTGGCATAAGCTCTGATAAATCTGTCACCCCTCTTCCTTTTGAAATGAGAAAATCTGCAAACACTGGAGCCAAGCGAAAGGCTCCCGAATGGACGGAACCCTGCTTAAACGAGAATTATGACGGTATCCACCGCCTGAAGGACTGCCCGAAAACGCCAACAGAACTCAAAAAGGAACTATTTGAGAAACTGTACAATAGCAAGAAAGTGAAGAGAGCTAAGTCTGTTAAAGTGCAACCGTTCTCAGACGTTAGGATACCAGATGCAAATGAAGGTCGTTTTCGCATAGCCCTCGAAGATGCAGTGTTTGATATCGTCCTTGGGGATTCTGGATCAGACTTTAGCGCAATTGACTCTTCAATCTTCGACAAGGTGAAGACCGTCATGCCAGACATTAGTGCGAAGACTTTTAATCCACCTATACCCCTGGAAGGTGCGTTCAAGGCCGATAGCGGCACCAATTTCTCTGCATCTCGATCAGTGGTGCTCACAGCTACAATATATCTGCCTGGATCGAATATTCCCGTGCGTGTTCGAGGTATTGAGTTCTATATCGTGGATCAAACTATGGACGAGATTCTCCTGGGGCGCCCATTTCTGCATGCCATCGGATTCAACCTCAGAGATCACCTCCTTCGTGTACGTGACTCCATTCACGACAAGCACATACACGAACTGGGCATACCCGAAGCGAAGTTCGCCTCTGCGAAGTACGAAGGTCTCAGCTACATCGTGGCTGACAACGATCCCATACAGCTTCCCGAGGGCCTTGCCGCCGGCATCGGGACGGATTCCATAGAATCCATCAACCAAGCCTTCGCTAAGATTCTTACTGAGGCAAAGGGCAATGCTATCTCGGACAAAGGCCGTTCGAAACTCTCCAACATGCTCGAGCAGTACAGAGATGTCTTTCGAATTAAGCTTGGAAATGACCCACCGGTCGACGTACCACCGTTAACCATCACGCCTGTCGAAAATTCGAAGCCATACCGCTCCCCACAGCGTCGATATGCGCCTCAGCAAAGAGACTTTATTGTGCAAACGACTCGAGAACTGGAGGCCGTAGGCGCCATCTACAAGAACCCTTCCGCACGTTGTGTAGTGCAATACATTCCCGCGTACGGGCGATGGTGAAACTCATATCTGAGGTGTACTCGGTGCGAGCGATGAAGCAGGATGCATGAATTTTAGCCCCCGTTTACCGGGCTAATTAGCGGTCGGGTTACCCAGGGTGGTTATGGGAACATTCATATTTTGTGGTACTTGCCTGGCAAGGGTGGTGGACACGTGGCTACAGCCCCGGCCAGGAGGCCCAAAATGGCTACTTATTTTAGTGTAGTTTAGGGGTTAATCTTACTTAGGCTAGTGCACTACCTACTGTACTGCACTGAGCTAGTACTTGAGCGTCGGCCGCACGACGGCGAGCTCACCAAGAAAAGAAACAAGAGTTCGGCTCTGACTCTATTCGCCATGCGAAGTGTCTAACTACTCGCGGAGGTACACCGCTTGCCCGATAGTTTCACCCGACTCGCACCGCCGAGGAGACCGTGCTCGTCGTACCCAGTGGGTTGTGACCACTCGCGGTATTCATTTTTGTCGTTTGACCGCCCGTACAGGCCCTATCTCCGCCCCAGTTTTGGGTATTGATATTACCGACGTGTGTCGTGAGACCGTGAGACCATCTCTTCCCCTCATATCCCCTAACCGCCGCGCGGTGCGTGTTCGTGTGTGTGTATCGGCACCCCCCTCCGGGGTCTGTTCCCGCTTTCCGCACGCCCCCGTCGGGTGGTCCCTTTCCCTCTTTTGTTCCCCTGTTCGCAGGCTACTTCCGGACCAGCCGTGGTTCCGACCCGTTCTAACCCCTAAACCTCCGAGGTACATCCAGGCTCCCGACGGAGTTACACCCGTCATACGGGACACGGAGGGCTCTACCCAGCTGGGCCTACCTCTCTAAGAGAGCAAGGCTTCGAGCTGCCTTGGGTGCCTTTCCCACACCGGGATTGCACCACAAGTGGTCTCCCGATCTAGAACGGGTTTGGCTTTCAAGCCGGCCTGTCGGAAGTCCGCTTCCCCTTTTCCCTTTTTTCCCTTTTATCCCTTTTTGCTCATTCGTTGAGATTCCCTAGCCGTGGGACTGGTGAAGTAAGCCGTGGACGGCTATCTGCAGTATGCTGCCCACAGCTCCGAGTTCCCCCAGGAATGGTCCGCAACGGAACGCCGCAGCGGCGAGATCACGAAGGTCCGTTCCGGAACAACTACTTACCAATGCCGTCGGTCTGGAATCCCAAGGAATCCCATCGGCAACCTCAGTGCCTCGAGCCGTGACAGCTGTGGCCACTACGCCACCTCCGGTGGTCGAAACGCCGTCGGCTGTCCCCCCGAGACCCGGGTCGCCTAAGTAACATCTCCTCGAGTCGAGAATCGACATTGCCAATGTGGCCCACGCCTCCCTCTCGCAGCAAGTTACCGAGTTGGAACGGCGATGGAGTGACTCCCTGGCTCGGGATTATTCGGGAGATATTCGTCTCCTGAGAGCTGATGTGAATTCCATTCTGGAGTGTCTGGGTACTCCGGCTGCCTTCGTAGAAGGATATCGGGAGTTCGTGGAGGAAGTTAAAACCCATATGATGCGGGTAACCGGACGTATTGACACGCTGGAAGCGTTGCTCAGAGAAGACCTGAACGCTCCGAGACAGGAGGAAGTGAAGGTCATCTCAACCGAACACCGCTCCAGTCACCTCCCCCGTCACCCTGGAAAGAGAGTTCATCGTTATGAAGTTTCGTCAAGTTCCGACTCGGAAACAAGTTCGAGTAGCTCGTCTTCGAGATCATCGCGTGAAGGGAGAGGCCGCCGTCGCAGAGAAGAACCTAGTTCGAGAGCTACCTACACCTCCCATGGAGCAATCCATGCGCGGGAGAAAGGTCGCCGTCATTTCGGCTTGACGGAATTGAAACCGACGAATCCCCTTTACAGGAAGCTGTTGTCCTATCGTTATTACCGATTGGAAGACTCTTCGGGCACTCGAAGTTCGAGAGACACCGGTCGGGTGAAGGATCTCATACGTCGTATGAATGTGACGATGCTTAAGCAGAAGTTCTCCGGTGAAGATCCGATCCTCGTGTTGGATTTTCTGGCCCGCTTTGTGCAGGAAGCAGACGTACTCGAAATGAGTGAGGCGCAGGCATACGTTGCGTTGCCCTACTTTCTTTCAGGAATGGCTGAAGATCAGTACAACTCGGTCAGGGGTTCGTCCAGGGCCTCAGAAGGAGGTGTTACGTGCTGGCCCGAGGCTGTACACTACCTGCTCAGGTCGTACGCGACGGGAGCTGCAATCAGTCAAGCCATCGTGGCGGTTCGCGATACAAAACAGAAGCCTGGTGAAACGGAAACGTCGTATTCAACTCGCTTGAATAAAGCGTTTCATCGTTGTGGAAATGTGTTTACCGCTTTTGAGCGTTGCTCCATGCTGGTGGATGGTTTAGATCCTGGTATCAGGGCACTGGTGTCCCGCTACAGGGAAGAGAAGCGCAAGGCGACGTATCTGGAACTGGTCCAGTACGCGCAGGCTGAGGGTGACACCCTCAGAGCGAGAGACCCGAGGCGTCGGTCGTCGAAGGCTCTCTTCGTCGAGAACGAGGCTTCCTCGGCATCTCTCCCTAACCCGGGACCACCTTCCGGATTTGCGGATAACATCCAGTATCTTGGCAGTCTTGAACAGTCGTTGGCAACCTCGGAACTGCCGTCCACGGTTA